>ML826918.1:34607-62523 GCA_009831015.1 Picea engelmannii
TGAGTTTCCTCTGTGAGTTCTGAGTTATTATTATCCTTCTCTGGATCCTTTTTGGATCAATGTCACTCAGGATTTGATCAAGTGACCCCTTATCCCAACGGATAAGGCATGGATATTCCTTGCACTTTCAACCATCTCATTAAAATTTTCCCTTTCTTTTTTGTTTACATGCAATCTAGGGTTTTTTTGGTTTACATTTTTAGAGCTAGGTTGCATCTCCAAGTTTACTTGAGATAATAGTTTCAGATCTAGTTGTTAATTTGAGTTTTATTGCAAGTCATTTTTCGAATGTCTATTTTAATCTAAGTCGACTTGCACTCTTGTTTATATCTAAGCTTTTAGCTCATTTTTCTTGCATAGATCTAACACCACTATCCCTAAATAAACCAACTAATATCTAAATAACTCATAGATATAAGGTTTTTGTGATTCACTTGAAATATTTGCAAGATTTAATCATAGATCTGGTTCAATTCATGTGGCATAGTTCTTAATGGTTTTCTTTGATATTGAGTTGATAAATGGTTAAACTTTGTCATATTTCCAAATAGTGAGTACATATTCATGGAAAATTATTTCAAATTCATTTCAAATGTAATACCCCTAGGCTAAACCCCAATTGTAAATGTAAATGTAAATATGTTTTAAAGGATAGTGAGCCAAGATATTATAGGACAAAAGGATTATGTGATTATTAGGCTGGAGAGCCTAGATTCTAAGGGCCATTGAGCCTATTGTTGTAATATGTAATCACACATATCATTAATAAAGTACATCACTGCTACAGACCAACCCACAAATGAGTATGGGGGGATAAATTCCACTAGGAAGGGAAAGGGGGATAAGAGCATCGGAAAGGGATAAGCTAGAGGGCTTAAATCCCAAAGGAATATTATAATATTATTCCTAAATTCTAAGGTATGGATATAATTTTATGTTATCCTAAGTTCCTATGGGAAGGGAACGAATTACAAGTGGAGCCCATGAAGCTTCATGAAGACAAGTGTCCAGTAGGGGACATGCAGATATATTTGGGAAACTTAGTGTATTCACAGGGGGATCTCATCATTCTTAGAGGAAATGGACTCTTACACTCCATTGTGGTGAAATATTCAGGGGAAGGATCTTCTCATCAATCCTGGAGAGGGTTAACCTTTATTTCTTACCAGGAGTATGTCATCATTCCTCCATTTCCTGAACGTACAGATTTTCCCATTCACCATTCATGTGTTCGATGATTCCTCCATTATTTCATGCACTCTTGGAGTTGTATTCAATGCCTCTCTATCAGGGGTAGCATACATATACCTTACCCAATCCAGCACTGTACCTTACCCAAAATTTGATGCTTCCATCACCGTACATGTGCCTGGATAACTTAAGAGCTAGAGAATTGTCCATTATTCCCTCCTAGCATTCGAACTTTGTTACTGCCATCACGAGATTGGTACTTGGGAAGCTTGGTGCTATGAACAATGAGAAATATGTTTGACTACAAGATGAAGAGGCGATTGTCAGGGCCGTGGTCGAAGAAGTGGGTTTTCGGGCCCGTAGGCATTCTCTCCATGTGATATTTTTGTTATGTTGAAGAAGCGAGTTGTCAGGCCCGTGAGTAGCTTTCTCTAGGAGAGAAACTACTCAGAATTGCTCCCTTATGCGTTGGGCAATAGCTACTAGGATATGAGACTTCCTGTCTGGCCTATTGTTGAAGCCCCAGAAGGGAAGTGAAGCAACCGAGGGACTATTGAGAAGAGAAGGGGCACACTTCCTGGGGTGGCACAGGAATGTGGGGAATGAGATACTATAGGCTAGTTGCAGCAATTGGGAACCTTGGAATGAGAAATTTTGCTACTTATGAGACCTTAGGTTGGCTTAGTATTCCTTTACCTGGGTGGAGTTTAGTCCTAGCTCGAGGGTGACTGACTACTGAGATTATGAGAAGTGTGTTCTATGGCTAGGAGGAACGTGGAAGGTCTACACGCAGTTGGTGGTATTTCTATCAAAGATAAGTATTAATTGTGTGTTAAATTACATGTTGCAACTATATTTATGCATTTTTTTTATGGGTTTTTCCCTGTGTATGCTACATGTGTATTGCTAGTATTATTCTACATGAATCTATGCATTTGCAGAGTATTTGTATGCTCAAATTTTTGTATACAGTTTCAAATTTTTATTTCATGTGGCATAGCCCAACAGGTGGTTGGGTATGTTACAATATGGTATCAGAGCATGAAACTTTTAAGTGGCATGACCCAGCCTAGTGGCTGGGTATGTTACAATATGGTATCAGAGCTCTAGTTTTCAACACTGAGCCTGGATGGGTCGAGCATGTTGAAATTGAAGAGAAATTTCACAGAGTTTTGAAGTTACAGTGCGTCCCTGGGTGCCAGGAAGGCGCTAAGAGAACACTTGGACTGTTTTCAAAAGCTCAGGAAGTGTAGTGGTTCAAGAAGGATAATGAAGGAAAGAAACCACACCAACCATTACTTTGGGCCACAAGATTAGATATGGGCCATTGGATCTATTTGGGAGAATATAGATCCCTCACAGTCGTCAGATCTGAAAAAGGTGCATGGTCGTTAAGCACCAAAGTCCTTCAGACTTCGCTACTATGATAGTTTTTCATTGTTTGTTGGAAGGGAGGCAAAATCCCTAAAGTCCTGAAGTCTCGGAATGAATCTACACCGTAGATCACTCTAAGGAGTGTCAGCCATTGTCTTGGTCGAGCATAGATATGGGTCGTTGAATCAAACCCCGGACCAAAAGAGAAGCACGTGTGAGAAGATCAAATCTCGGCCATTGGATTTGCGCATAGGAGAACATGAGTCATATATCTCACGACAGTTTAGAGGTTCGACACTCAAGGAGAAACGATTTCTTGTGTTGCCAGAAGGAAAATCTCCTGGAGTCCTAAACTCCAGAGTGAATCCTAACCATTGGTCATTAGGGACACATGTCAGTAGATTAGCGAGAGTCTAGAAGTTCAACAATCCAGAGAATCATGGGTGAAAAGTGTTCAGGCGTGAATAGGCCCGAAGTCCTGAACTCCGGAGAAGATCCTGATCGTTCGTCTTTGAGGACACGTGTCAGCATATTAATGAGTGTCTAGAAGTTCGGTGTGTTATCACTCTGTAAATTCCCAGAGGTTGTCGGGAGGTAGAAGAAATTTATCAGAGGTAACTTTATCCAACCACTTCGAAACTAGGATCTAGCCCTGCCAGTTTCAGAGAGGGATCTCTCTATAAGATTTAGATATGTCTCAAGTTTCAGATATTATGCTAGTTAAATAAATGGGACTGTGTTGTTTTGTTTTATAAAATGGTTGAAATATTTCTTACGCATCCATTGAGCTATGGGGTCTGTGTTAATGTTTGATATCTAGGAACAGATTTTATTAGGTCTCTTCACAGGGCGGGATAATTCCAATGTTGGATCCTTGAGAATTTAAAGTGATGGATAGCAGAAATAGATGAGATGATCAACTATAACAAAGAAGCATTGAAGAATTTCTTTATCACAGCATCAGAAGATAAACACTTAGATCTTTAAAATCTAGAAACAGAGTATACAAAGATAAATTCTGCAACTTTAACTTATTTTTATAACAAAGTAAGATAAACCATTCAACGAAGAGGAGTAAACATCACCAACAATTAACATGCAGGAATTATGTGAATCATCCTTTTTATTACTGGTAGATCTCTTCAAAAATATTAAATTTTACAGCTTGCTTGGGCATAAATATCAACCCTCAATACTTCGAAGTTTGAAGTATTTATAAGAAAAATTACAATTGATCCTGTCATTAATGATCAGGACGTGGTAGAATCCAAATCTAACTAACTAGATAACAATATACAAAATTGTAGGAACTTCTAATGATATGTCGGGTTTCTTTGAGCTGATATTGGAAATGTTGTTGGTGAGTCATCAACTTGACTTTGACTACTCTGCGTGTTGATTTGTACATCCACATCATATTCTAGTCGATCAATTCAAACAGGTTGTCCCATCTCTGCTCACTGGGGATGTTGACTTTGAGCAGCCTTCGATACACCTCATCTGTCTCTATCTACTTAGTGAAGGTGGGTTTGGTGATGAAAATATACTTTATCTCTTGTTGAATACTCAGGTATAATCTCAGAGTTTCCAAGAATGCTTTGCCCATGGTGTTTCCTTTTATTCCTCTGAAATTGAACCCATCCTTCGCCACTGTGAGAATCTTCTATTTATAATCTGAGAGAGTAATAAACTTATTATTGATCACAAATAAACTTGGGAGACCTTTCTTCTACAAATATTTAGTATTGTTGAAAAACCTTTGTACCGCGACATCCATTGCCTTAACTCTCTCCTCAAGTTGCAGCATTAGTCCCCTCTTGGTCAAGCCTCTCTTAACTTCAACAATTTTTTCAGTCTTGTCCTCAATTTGTAGGGCTTCCATCTCTTTTTATGATTTAGAATTTAAGAATTTGATTATCTCGTTGGCCTTTGTATGCATTTCCCCCAGTTCTCCCTTTATCCTGTCGATGGCCTATTTGGCTCTCTGTACTAGATCATGTTGTTCAAACATCATTTGTATCAGGAGCCAAATCCTTGTCACTGATTGACAGATGTCCATCCAAATATTTTCTTTGGCCTCTGACAGATTCATAGCCATGACTGTTTATTTCTGCAGCTGTTGCAGTTCCTATTTGAGTTTGTCTGACTTATGCCTCTCAGTGTTGTAGCTATCCTGGAATGTAGAATTCAGATTTTGGAGATTTTGAATCTCTTCTTGCAGTTTTCTAATTTATGCCCCTTCTAGAGTCATATCTTCCATCACTTTTGCCAATTGGTCTGTTGCATTTGGAGTTGTCACTGATGTTGTTGCTGGAATTTCCCCTGTGGCAGTTGATGTTGTCGTTGTTGTACTGACTCCTGTGATAGGGAATGCATTCAATGGTTTGAATTCCATTGGCACAATCTAATCCTTCTCCTTAACTAGCTTGTCCAGCTCAGCTTCCATTTCTTTAATTTGAGCGTTCTGGTCCATGATCAACTTCAACATCTCCTCTGTTTGGACTTCAGTCTCAGCCATCTCTTTAGCCTGTGGATATTTAGTAGCAGAGATTTTAAATTGTTTCCTCAAAGAAGCTATGTTAGCATTCTTCTTTTTTATCATCTCTTCTACTACTTTGATATTGGTCGGATCGTACCCAATTTTGAGCACCAGTTCTTCCAGGGACTTAATTTTTTTATCCTTTGCCAAAGATAACACCTTCTCCAGCTTCAGCTAAGTCTGGACATTGTTCAACGAAACCTGTAGCTTTGCTGCAGTCATGGAGGTGTTCACCAAGGGGAGAAAATCATTTCTCCAGTCTGTCTGTGTAAATCCATCTGATCAGTCGGATGTACATATGCAGCATCGAACTCGAATGTTGCCCTTTTATAATCAGAAATTGTCTTGGGCTTAAGTACATGTGCCTGCAAGTAGGCCATGTGCATTCTCCCCTTTTCTGTATCGAAGGCAAATAGTAGTCTATGTTGAGATGTGGATGTTTGTTTCCAAAATTGATCATACGTACTATTCATCAGCATCTCATTTTTCTTCTTAATCAGGTTATATTTCTCAAAAAGGTTCAGCCCTGCAGGCTCATGTGTGTCCCTGGTCGTTAATGTTGTATCACCCTGCTTCTTTGATGAGGAGGTGGACATCGTCGACTGGATTCCTGAGGAAAATGGAGAATGTTCCCCTTCCATGACTGTAGTAGACTGAGTCTCTTCTCCACCAGACCTGTCAGGTGTATGACTGGTCTTGGGCCTTTTTCTATAAACCTGGAAATCATATACTGAGACTTCAGTGACCGAGGGAGATACATATTTCCTGGGTCTTTTCTTTGTTGGTGCCTTAGGGGTATCAGTCTGTCCAATGATGGTAGAAGGGGGATATTGTTCGGTATCTATCAGAGTGTTCTCCTCCCACTCTGTTTGGTCCATGAACTTCTCAATCTCTGTTTTGGGAACATGAGCATATGGAGAGATTTTATTCCTTAGCCTGGATTCTGCAATGATACCACAAGGATCGTAATGCCATGGGAAACTTTGCTTGAACTTCATCTCCATTAATAACTTGTTTGCTTCTTCTCTTGTTGCTTTGCTATTGCAGATGAAAGAACCTATTTACCTTTAATCATGAATTGTTGTTTATTTTTAAAGGCCACAAAATGAATATCATCAGAGTTGATCATTTGTCTGATGTATTCCAAGGAAAATATCTTGACAAGAAGGAACTTTGGTAGCTTGTAGGGGGCCATCTCACACCCATAGACTCTGATCTCTATCTGGTCCTGGTATAAATACCAATCTCCTGTTTTAGCAAGGTCTGATAGGTGCAGGATCCTCTCAATCTCTTTGTTTATTCTAGGCTCTCCCCGCCCTCTTAACATGATTACCACTGGATGGTAAAATTGGTCGATGAAATTCTTAAACCTGAACTCAGATGAGTTCCTCCTTACCAACGATGTCCAAGATGTAACCGGTTGTTGACTGCCCTCTGTGTCGAGATTTTGTAGGAGAAAAGAAAACTTCTTTGACTG
Organism: Picea engelmannii; assembly: GCA_009831015.1. Classification (NCBI taxonomy): domain Eukaryota; kingdom Viridiplantae; phylum Streptophyta; class Pinopsida; order Pinales; family Pinaceae; genus Picea; species Picea engelmannii. The sequence continues at coordinate 41,189 of ML826918.1, forward strand.
GAAAAATAGGAATATGTAGGCCAGTATTGATGAATACCGTAACATTCCTTCAGTGGGAAATTTGAAAAGTTCCTCATGAATGTTATTGCCCAAAAATTGGTTGAAGTTGAACTGAGTGGTGGCTTTCTCTTCGATGGAGAAAATGGACATGAAACCTAGGATGGGTTCATCCACCCACTCGTCTGAATAATACCTGAGCAGACAACACAGAGAGAAAATTATTTGGTTCCTTTTGCTGAAAACATGGAGGAATGGTAAGGGGGATTTTTCTTGGGGAATTGGGTACTCTCAGGGAGGAACAGATTGAAAATTTGCACTCTTTAGGGAAACGATAACTTTTGGTACATTTCGGTTAAAATTTCAATGGTGAAAAGGGAAAAGGATTTGGATCTGGGAATTTACATCATCTGGTCAATGGCTTCAGGTGTAATGGTAAAAAGGGTGTCTCCGGATGATGAGACGATAGCTCTATGATTGGGAAGTTAGTGTGTCTGTCACTTGAGGGTGAACTCGAGAAAATGGTGAATTTGGGGGAAAAGATACAGTGGGAGATTGGACTCCCAGATTCCAATCTCGTCACTCTGGTCTAGGAAAGTGTCTCTAAACCATGAGTGTAAATCAGTAAAATTTAATTTGCATTTGGGTTCTGAGATCAGGTAATCTTTGTTGGCCAAAGGGATCCAGTCGAGGTTGACGGGAGGCGGGAGGAATGGATTTTCATCGATCTGCCACTGTTTGGACTTTGGCGCCATCACTTCGACTGGTACCTGCAAAAATATGAAAGATAACAATGTTGACTATAATGTCCATAGATTAATAGCGGTTGAAGTCAAAAAGGTGAGGAGGACGATGATTTCAGTGGTGTCTAGATCATGAATGGTAAAAAATGAGATTATCTGGACGAACGGGTATTCGTTGGGGCACGGGGGACAAGTCAGCAGGTGGAGGGTAACAGATAGGTGATGGGTTCGTGAGGATGACATGGAGGATAGGGAGTGGAGGAAAAGTGAATGGGATGTGATGTGTTACGGGTGATTGGGGGGGGGAAGGTAAACTGGCATAATAACAACGCATGACTTGTAAGCGGCGGTAGTGGAGTGTGATGTCATGAGGCGGCGATGGTATGGGAAAATGGTATGGTGGTTTACTCGGAGGGGGGGGGTAACTGGTTTGGAGCAAGGGGGTCCAAGTTAACACAAACGTGCCACATTGGGATGGGGCCCACCAGAGAATACCACCAACTCGGACCGCCCTGCCCCCCCCCCCGGGTTAAAGGTATAACAGTCGGGGGGGGTCTGATATTACCTGTCGGTCATAGATCTGAGCGTCGTTTTCCTAGCCGTTGATTTAGGCACATCATTTAATCACTGAGCACGATTCACATTACATTGCAAAAACTTAGGATAGCGCCATTTTGTGGGTTTTTTGCGCTACTTCTTTTCATTTTTCCACCAAGGGGTTAGAACCCAACCTTCTAACATCAAAACAAAGAATCTCAACCAACTTTATGCTTGTTTTATTGAAAGAAAATCCAAAATAACCTATGTCCTAATCTATTTACCTAACACATTTAACCCAGATTAGGCTATTGGGCTAAAAATTACTCTACCCTAGGGCTATTTGATCAAGTTTAAACAGTTTGATCAAATTTATTCACTAGCTAACCTAACTAACTTGGCTAAGATTAAACAGTTTAGCCAAGCTTTATTCACTAATCCTATCAGCATAAATTCAAAAGACTTAACCATGGTTAGACTGTATGGATCAAGACATTCTTATTGCATGGGATTCATCATTTTTCTTTTCATACCCTCTTTTATTTTTTCTTTCTTTTTCTTTTCTTTCTTTTTCTTTTCTTTCTTTTTCTTTTATTTCTTTTTATTTTCTTTTCTTTCTTTTCTTTTCTTTCTTTTCTTTTTTTTTCTTTTATTTCTATAAATTATTTGCATAATGAAATATTATTTACAACCAAAAATACAACAAGAGTAAAAAATTTCCAGTCACCAATTGATCCTATGAAACATAGGGTTATAACACAGTGATCCGGAGAATCGTTGTTAAAACGGGTCCTGGTGTGAAAAGGCCCAAAGACCCGAAGCCCGGAATCAATCTCAATCATTCATTGACGGGTGAGAATCAACCATGGATCTTCGTCCTTTGTTCCTTTGACGTTCGACAATTTGGGGGTTTGGTGGTGACCAACAGCGAGAACTCCTAAAGCCCAGAGTCTCGAAGCTCCTTTTGACCGTAGATATTAATGGGGAGTGTGGGTCGTTGATCCGTGAGCCCTATGAAATTCACCAATTCAACATCCAAGTTATTTATGGTGTGGTGTTGTAAAATATTCCAAAGCCCAAAGCTCTGGAGCAAGAGAGCGCAAGAGTAGTTCATCAGTTCGACGTTCGGGCAATTCATGTTGTTGCATGGTCAGAACTCTTGAAGCTTGAAGCAACAGAGCGTTGGAGTCTCGAAGCTTTAGAGAATAATCATTTGGGGAGTTAACCACTTTGGCATTCGGGGGAGGTGTTGTGTTGTGTTGAGAAATACTCTGAAGCTCAAAGCTTCAGAGCGCCTTTGTCTTGAAACTACGGAGAAGCACCGTTCGGGGAGTTAGCCACTTTGGCGTTCGAGGAAAATGTTGTGTAGTGTTAGAAAATATTCCAAAACCTGAATTTTCGAAGCGTCAGAGCCCCAAATAAGTGTCATTTTTCTAAGTGTTTGGTCATATCCTGTGGTCATATGAGATTTTGGCCGAAGTAAAGGGGTTAGTGCCCGAAAATGGATTTTTTTTTTAAAATAGAAAGAGGCTTAGAGAAGGAGCTCGCGATTTTCTAATTTGTATGGATATACGTTTGAGGGAAATCACAGGGGTATGTGACCCTTAAGAGAGGATTCAACATGGGTCCAATAGCTAATTCAGCTCCCGAAGAAGATCAATTGTACAAGGATTTCCCTCACAGAAAGGACAGTTTTTCAAATAACCACAACTTTCTACTCAAGGCTCAGAATTGAGCATGGAAGTAGGAGTTGGAAAGGTATTGGATAGTAGAATATTATTGTTTGCCCAGAAAATCGATTTGGGCAGCCAAATTTCAAGAAATTGGAAGAAAGAATTATGATGCATTATTGAACTAGAATTGTTCATAATTTTAGGCAATTGATAAATCATTTAGCCTAACAGGTTTTGTTGGTTGCACATTTTACGGATTTAATAACAATTAGATCAGAACATGTTCAACATAGAGTTTAGAATCATGGAATATACACGGGGAGCTTACAGCCAGGAAGATGGGATCATAGTGATGTATGTCAATATGGGTAAGGAAGGTACAAACTCAAATGGTCATGGAGAAGGAAAGGAAGAAAACATGAACTTTCTGGAGACCATTAAAAGTTTGCAGAAGGATGTCCAAAGCTATAAATCTGATAATGAGAGGCTTATGAAAGCCAAGGAGCAGCAGAATGACTTCAACATAAAGTTAATACATATCTTGGACATAATAGAAAAGAAGATGGATAAGGAAAATGGTTCAAGCAAATCAGGAAGTCACAGGTCGCATGATGAGAGGAGAAGAGAAAGAAGTGTTGGCAGACATCACCATCAATCACCAGGGAATTCCACTAAGAGAGCATGCAGTAGCTCAATCCCATCCCCTATCAGGAAACATAAGAGGAGTTCTAGGGTGGATGAGCTACAAGGAGAAATGAACAAAAATCAAGACTCCTTCATTTGATGGTGAGCACAAGAAGGATGAAGATTCAGAGACATGGTTTCTAGGCATGAGAAAGTATCTTCAATTGCATAAGTACTCTTCAAACATAGAAGGAATAATTTCCATCTATTAACTCAAGGGAAAGGCATCCATTTAGTGGGACCAATTTTTGCAGGTGCATCCATGAAGGCTTGGGAATCCACTACAAGAGATCCACTCCTACAAATCAGAATGCTCAGTGGAATCAACATGTAAATAATATCATTTAAATAGAGGAAGTAGTGAAATATTATTCAATCTAACAAAGTCCAAGGTTAAGATAAAGAGGTACATGGTGAGAAGACCTATTCTATGCAAATTGATATATCATGATGTTAGTATTCTGATAAAGAAAGACAGAGTGTATACATGGAGAGAATGACAACATCTCCAAAGATCAGTCCTACAGTTTTAGAGATAAACTTTCCATGATTGTTATCAAAGTAGAGAAGTGGAAGCATGGTTGTATGAAAAAACTTTGGGGGTGAATCAATAAAGGTGTGAACATACTAAAGAAGTGTCAACAGATGCATAAACAATGCATTATGTACATATTTGATCCATAGGAATGCAATCGGATTCTAAGGAAGGGTTTTCCCATACATGGAAGAAAGACTATAGGATGGATTCATGTCCTTGAACATCTTAGGATAATGGAAACAAGGTTTATAAAGGGAAAACAATAAGGAACCATGAAGAATAAAATGATTATATGCTTGGTATAGAATGCGAAAGAAATAAAATCAAAGGAGAATCTATATCAAGTGGAACATAGCCATAAGTGACCTTCTACGGGTGGAAAGTATCACTGGAATCTATGATGGCAAGTAAGATCAATGCTAACTCATTCTAGTTAACTCTATGCAGTTGGAAAATAAGACATTATGTAGCATAGCTACATGTTGAAAATGATTACGCAAGTTAGGTTGAAATCATATGGGTCGAGATAGGAGAAAGTAATGGTTCATTAAGCAAATCCAAGTGTTAATATGTTCAATCAAGGAAATGATGAATCATTGTGTTTCAATAAATAAATTGGCATTAAATATCCAAGGTTAATTAGAGAGCATAGATGGAAATGTAATTTAACCAAGTATGTGTTGGGTCAGAGGGATCCATAAAATGATACATGTTGAAATTTAATATCAACATAGTATTTGGCTGGAAGTGCAAAAGTAACTAAGAGTGATTTGGCTAGAAAGTGCTCGGGGTATAAAATAATCATGTAGAAAGATTACAGTGTGAGAACAAGAAGATTCAAGAATCTGGGAAGAATTGAATACTTCTAGGAACAACAAAGAAAAGTGATACAAGGAGAAAGAGGTTGTTGCAATTATTCAGGCAACAATTATGTTATGTCTTGTTGGACAATCATACATAGTACAAGAAATTGACATGCAAATGCAATTAGGAGCATGCTAATGATGCATTATTAGTGCATACAAATATGAATTGATGAATGCCAATTTGTTAATACACGTGTAAAATAATAAGACTAGGATTAGTCTATTGTTGAATATATATTAATATGAAAGTTGCTAATGGTGGTTGATGTGCCAGGAAAGAGAGAATTTTTGCATGTTTGTAAGTGTTGTTACTGATGTTGTTGCATATGGAAGGAAGCAAAAGAAATCTGAAGTGTTGATTATAAGACTGATAAAATAGGCATGGGAGCTTCTATTGTCATCAACTAATCAGGTAGCATTAAATTCATTTAATGGAAGCTATGCAGGTATGAGTTTTATGTACTCTTATTGCATAATTGATGAGGGAAATTTAGGTAAGAATTTCCTCATCCAGTTTTATTTTATAAAATCACATTATTGTATTATTTGAATGCACTAATGGGAATAGGATACCACTAGGTATGGTAAAGGCTGGAGGCCTGTAATAATTATCAAATCTTCTTAGCTTTTGAATGCATATAATGGCATAGTAGCATGTCATGTTAATTTGGTTATGAGGCAATAACCAGAGCAATAAAGGGTATGACACTCTTATAGGAATGGATGCCAGAAAAGCTAGTCATGTATGAGAACATGACATGGTTGGTTATGGAAAGGATATGTATCACACAAATATACAATGAACTTCCTACTTCTAAATAATAATTGGACTGCAACCTTTTTTCTAACACTAATGAACACCACATAATTATATTCTTGGTGTAGTGTTCGGGTTGAAAAGGAAGGCATCCAAATAATTGAGAAGAAAATAGGAAGTGTATGGAGAATGTGTTAAGGCATTGGCCAGATTTCCAATTTATCAATGGTGAGATACATGACTTAGATATAGAGCATTATGAAAATCAATGGAAAGATGTAATGAATAGATATGCATTGACAATTGCATGCATGCATAGTAAGTGGTAAAGTTGCACTTATGCATGATAGAATTGTTATACTTTAGTGCATTATTGAATGCATTTTTTTGAGTTCATGCATACATGTTATTTAATGGAAATGATTCTGCTAAAAGATGAAATGTTAAAATTATTACTCACTCATGGAGTTGAATACAATTCAATGGTTGTTAGACATTGCAACATGAAAGTTGCAAGTCAGGTAGTCACATGAGCATTGACTATAGGAAATTTTTTGTTTAGAAAATAGAGTAATGAACTTACTGGTATCAATTGTGAACCTGCTTATGCATAGAATGACAATTCATTCTATTTAATAAATTGTTTGATAGTTGTGATTGAATTGTTAGGTGTAGACAATTCTAAGATCACTTGGTAAGGTTTTGGTACATATTGCAATGAAAGTATAATGTACATGAAATATTGATAATCTGTTGGTTGAATGAAATATGGAAGCATTGCAAGAAAAGTGGTATTCAGTATGGTGTTTGTTGAAAGCCATAAGGAAGACTGCATCCTACTATTGCAACAGCCATGAAAAATTGTGAGATAGAATTTCATATTTTGGGGAAAAGTTGAATTCCATATGAAATAAGTTTGAGTTTCTAAATGAATTTTTATAATGTTCTCTCATAATAATTGTATGTGTGTGATACAGATGAGATAATATTGATTAAAGTTGGAATTCTTGGGAAGAACAACTATTTTTGGAGATTGTTGGTTACTATTCCTCTATTCTATCTAAGTTTATTGACCCAGGGCTCATGTCTGTTCAGGTTTCCAACAAAGCCTCTAAAACTATCGGCCCTCCTGGTAAACTAGAAGGCAACACAACACACATAATGCGCTACGCAGTCTCACCCGAGACAACTTTAATGGGTGGTTGTAAGACGCGGGTGTTTACATCCTAGGATTGAGTGTGAGATAAGCTAGCTAAATATTGAACCATTATTATGGCTTGTCAATGCAATGTATTGTTATTCACAACTTATGCAGTAAATCCATAGGCTTATTCCCTTAATATCGCAAAAGAACTTAAACAAGCAATAGAATAACTCATTCATTCAACATAATAATAGTTGCTTCAGACAATAAGATATGCAACCATTCTTCACATAACAAAGATGTTACTATGGTTCACCCCCTCCTGGGGCTACGTCCACAAAGATTTGGCTCTCATCTCTTTTATTATATTATTTTTTGCATCTACAGTGTCATGCGCTTACAACTCTTCTCAGTCAAGTGAGATCTTAGATGAGGCGGACTAGATCGAACTAGGATCCACAGCATGTGATCTAACCCTCAAGATCTACCCTCCCTCATCCTCTCTAGCTCATCAGCTTATACAAAATAGGTCTTACAGTAAAACATTACATCTCGCATCGACTCATGCGTAAATACAATAATCAGAATCGAACCCCCTATGATACCTAAGTATCTATATTTATACATTTTGGGCTCTTCAACTATTTACAATACCTTACCAAAACCCTAACCCTACCATTGTTAGGTCTTCCTCCCATGTGTGCATGTTGTTATTCCTTCCAGTTGTTGCTTTCCTTGCATGTGCACGTGTTGTTCTTCCTTCCAAATGTCGCTTTGCTCGTGCATGATTTCTTTCCCAAAAACGCCATGCTTTTCCACTTTGGCCTTTGGCCTGCCTTCAACAGGCCCCCAACGCTGACATGTGGCTCATCCCAAGCCACCTAACCCTTGTGCGCTTCTTCAACCTCCTTGGTGATCGCCTGAAACTTTTCCCTGAGCTCTGTTGCCTGTGTCTGCGCTTGCGCAGTCTTCTCCTTGAGTGTGTCCACTATCTAGACTGCAATTTCATTATTGATCAGTTCCACACACTCTGCTTGGGTCTGTGTTATGTGTGCCTTGGATTCCTCTTCTTGTGCCAGGACTTCTGCTACCCGTTTTTGCAATGGTTCCATTTGAGCCTACCGCTCATGTTTCTATGTTAGCACGGTAGTGAGATCTGGCTGTAATTTCTTCATTTCTTGCGTGCGCTAGACCATAACTCATGGTTTACGCTCACCTACAACCTATGTAGTGCCCCCAATGGTATCCTCGTCAACATAAGTTGGATTTGGCTTAAGTCCTTCAAGGGTGTCTACCCCACAATTTCATCCATGTGAAGCATACTAGGGTTGATGTGGAATGTTACATACGGCTGCAGTATTGCCTGGACTGACTCTTGTTCTTCTTCTTGCACTCTTCCTTCTGTCTGCGGTTCTGGCGATTCGATTCTCCTACTTCTTGTTGGCTGCCCTTCTCCGATTTTCTTAAGGAGTTGTCGCGTGTCTACCAATTTCTCTTCAATCCTATCCCTGTGGTGCGCAGCATGGTCGAAGTCCTCGGATAGACAATCTTGGACCATTCGGGCTATCATTTCCCCATCGTCATCTATGATTGTATACTCTAGTGGTGTTCTTTGTGATTTTGATTTCTTGTGTGTGCCTCCTATCTGTGTGGCTGGCCTCTTGTTTGCCCCTATTGCTTGCGGGTTGGACCTTCCTTTTGTCTCTTGCATGGGCTTGGCTTGTTGTTGTTCCTCCTTGGTCAGTTATGTCTTGTCCTTCTATCCATTCTGGGTCCCTGTCTTCGTTGGCCCTTCTTTTTTCTATGTTGCTTTGCCCTGGCCCATTATTCGCTTCTCTGGCACTTGAAGTTTTGGAGGTTGTGTTTCTCCCTGCCCTGTCTCTTGTTCTATTGTTCTTTCTCGCATTTCTTGGGTAAGGACGGGAGTCTTCCACTCATCATCCCATTTGTTGATGACCATGTCGATGTCACCCTCTGTGATATAGTAGCACATTTGCAACCACTATTTATCCATATCCTTCTTTTCCTGTATCCACATTGTATGTCGTGTGCCCTGGAAGTTGGCGATGTCCCCATATCGCGCGACAGCTTCTAGTGTTATTCTCCACATCTTGGAGATGGATTCTTATAGGTCACGTAGGTATCCTTCAAAGATAGCCCCATTTGCATTTTTTTCTCTTGGCCTCTAGCCTGGCTCTAAGCAACAACTATCTTTCTCCTTGATTTGGTTTGGGTCTGGTACCAAAAACTACGAACCTTGGCTCTCTCCACCCCATGAAGGCTATTAATGTGATCAACCATGAATAGTGAAACTTTGTTCCTAAGTCCTACGCATCCTTGAAGTCATCCAAGAATAGGTTCAAGAGGTATGGTGCCCAACTCATTGAGGTGCCTTCTGCGCACTGAGCTACAACTACAACGACTCCAGCTGGGACTTCCTCCCTGCAGCATTTTCTTAGCAGCTTGCAGGCTAAGATTTTCGCGCCCATTTGTGTTGTGGCATCATTGATCCTTTTGATAATGATCCCTCTTGTTCCCCTATCGGTGCCATACTTTTTCTTCATCTCTTCTGCTAGCACCTTCTCTCTGGCTTTGTCATCCAGAAACTATGCAGGATCCATGCCCCAAGTTGGCAATCCTGTTATGTTCGCGATAAGTTCTACGTCTATCGACACGAGCTTGTCCAACCAGATGTCCCCGTCATATGTGACTGCTAGCAACTTCTTGACGCATGTTGTTCTGTGTTGACCCCTACCAAAATGTGGTAGGTCCACCAGACCTAAAATTCTTGTCTTCTCCAACTCAGTTGCCCATTGGAGTGGTCGATCAAGTGGTTCCCCAAACAGACTCGTGCCCACCGTCTCCATGTATACTCTCTTTGCAAGTTCCAGGAACTTGTCTTCGTCTGCTATGTCATGGTCCAAGTATTTGAACTTCCTGATGTGACCCAATAGCTCTGGTCCTACCTGTACCCCATCTGGTATGCATGGTAGAATGATTTCTATTGTCGGTTTGTTGCGAGGTGACCTGGGTATCTGTAACCTGTCTTTCTTTGATGGCGGTGGCTGGCTCGAAGTTCCAGCGGCTTCCGGTTGTTCCTCATTCTGGCATTCTAGTTGACCCGTGATATCTTTGACCATTCCCTCTAGTGGTTGGTCTGATATTGTCATTTGAGACTTGTATGGATCAATTGTTGCATCTAGATTTGGCTTCGTCTCATTGACTTTTGGAGTTGGTTCGGTGCTCTCTGGTTGCACCTCCTTCAGGGTTTCTGTGTCCTGGTTCGACTGCTCCTGTACTTCTGTCGGTATGCCTATGCTCATGCCCTCTGGCGCTGGCTGCTAGATTTCTTCCACTATCGGTGTAGGATGCACCAGTGTTGTTTGTGGGGATGGGATTTCGTTGACGTTGACGATTTTCGGCGGCTGTTGTTCACCTTCTTCTGCTTGTACTCATGACCTAGTCTAGACTCTGGTTTTCCTGGTGGGTTGGATCGCTTCTTCTTGCTTGGGTGGTGCCATGGTGGTAAATTTCAAATGTTTGTTGGGTTCAAATGGTCTATGTGACCTCTATGAACTTGCTTTGTGCTTTTCGTCCTCTGTTGGTCTCTATCTATTATTTTTTTGTGAATAGACTGTTTTCTCGGGCGTCCGTGTGTTATATGTGTTGTCCATGAAGCTTGTCGATGACACTTCCTTCATTATGGGTTTTAATGCACCTTAACTACAAATTAAATGCATCGTCTGTGATTTCGTACTTGCCATTACTCTTCATTGTCGTCTCCAGTTGGTGCGTTTAATGTGGCATCCCATAGGTCCTTGTCATCCTTTAATTCCACCTAGTGTTGTCATGTCATCCTGCTTTTGCCGACTTTCCTTTTCCCACTTGTTTCTCTTTGTATGTGACCATTGTCTTTCTCCTCGTCGAACTTGTGTTCCTTGGCGTGCATGTTCTTTCTTTCTCTGGTGCATTGTGCCCCCTTTTTTTTTTTTTCTACTGCGCGGTGGGTTGTCGATTGTCCTTGTACAGCTTCAGTCAGTTCCCATTGATCATCCCTCTAAGTGTTGCGCCTGATAAATCTCTTAACTGTACATATCCTCCATATGTGATAGATTTTACTACATATGGTCCTAACCAATGCATTTTGAGCTTCCCCAGGTGTTGAAACAATTTTTTGTCCTACATCAGTACTAGATCTCCTTCCTTGAACATTTTCTTCTTGATGTGTCTATCGTACCAAGCTTTATCTCTTGCTTTCTGAACTTGTTGGTGGAATCCTGCTAGGATCCACTCTTCCTCCATGGTCATTAACCGATTCATTCTCTCATGTATTGTGCCTCATTTTTTCATTTGTGTAATTTTTTCTACGCGCAAGCTTGGTACTAGAAATTCTAGTGGCATCACTTCTTCTTGGCCATAAACTAGTTTAAATGGTGTGTTCCCGGTCAAATTTTTGCACGTAGTCCTGCATGCCCATAAAATTGTTGGTACTTTGAGATCCTAGTCATCCCTATTGACGTTACAGATCTTTGTCAGCGCATTCTCCAGGATTTTGTTAAATGTTTCCACTGTACCATTCGTCTGTGGGTGATATGGTGTGCTCTTCTGGTGATGGACTTCAAACTCTTAATGCATAGCGTTGATGGTGTTGTTTATGAAGTGTGTGCCTTGGTCGCTCATCAAAATTCTTGGGCACCCAAATCTAGTGATTACTTGCTCAAATAAAAAGTGTGTTGTTTTTTCGGCGCTACAATCCTTTACTGGTGCGGCTTCCGCCCATCTAGTTAGGTATTCCATCACGGTGATAATCTACCTTGCTCCTGTTCTTTTTGTTGGTGGTTTGATTGGTCCCACAAAATATATTGCCCATTTATCAAATTCTGGAAGTGTCATCTGTGTTCATAATGGCATCTCGTCCCTTCTGTTGGGTTTGCCTACCCTTTAACAGACATCGCATGTTTGACAATACTCCTTTGAGTCTATGTGGATCGTTGGCCACCATAGTCCTGCGCGTAATACCTTCTGCGCGATAGCTTTACCTGTATAATTTCCTCCTGCTATCCCCTCATGGGCTTCTGCTAACACTCATGGTCTTTCATGCTCTAACGCGTACCTTCACAAGATGCTATCTACCCCCATCTTATATAGATGTCCTGCAATCAGTTGATAGTCGGCGGCGCGGACTACTAGGTTTTTCTTCTACGCGGTATTATACTCTTGCGGCGCAATACCTTTGCTCAAGTACTGAATGATATCTGTGAAGTATTCATCGGCGATTTGGACTGAGAATAGGTGTGCATCTAGAAATTTGTCTTCTAAATTCATAGGTTCTTCTCCATTTGTGACCCTTGATAGGTGTTCATGTCTTGCAGTCAATTTTCCTGGTTTGATGATTACTTCAAAGTCAAATTCTTGAAATAGGAGTAACCATTGACAGATTCTCCCCCCCAACACTAGCTTGTTGACTAGATATTTCAGGGTTGAGTGATCTATGAACATCTTAAAGTGTTTCCCCAATAATTAATGTCTGAACTTTTGCAGTGCATAGACCATAGCTAGTCCTTCTCTTTTTGTCATGTTATAATTCTTTTCTGAGTCTGATAGCTTCCAGCTTGCAAATGCTATCGGGTGATCCAAATATCCCTCTCCTGGCTATGCCAAGATAACTCGAAGTGTTATGGTTGATGTGTCTGCATGTACATTGAATGTCTTCTCCCAATATGGAAAGACTAATATTGGCACGGTGACCATCTTTTCCTTTAGGGTATCCAGACCGTGTTGACACTCGTCGTTCCACTGAAAGTTTGTATCCTTCCTTGGCATCTTTTCCATCGGTGCAGTAACCTATTCATATCCTTTGATAAATTTCATGTAGTAACTTGTGTGTCCCAATGTCGCTCTTAGCTAACAGATCATTTTTGGTGGTGGTAGGTTAAAAATGAATGCGATCTTTGCGAGATCTACGAGTAAACCTTGTTTGCAAACTATATGGCCCAATAGTATCCCAAACGATGCTCTGAATATGGATTTATTTATATCCAGTGATATCTGACACTGTCTGCATATTTCCAACATTAGCCTTGAGACTTCTACATGGTCTTTCAAAAAATTGTAGACTGTCCAATCATCCAGGTATACTTCAATAAACTGGTGGATGAATTCCTTAAATGCAACAATGACTACTCTGGAAAATATTGTTGGTGCATTCTTCAGTCCAAACGGCACAACTGTGTACTGATATGATCCCCATTCTGTCGTAAACATGGTATTGTATCTATCTTCTTATGCTATCTTGATCTGATGGTAGCCTGATAATCCATCAGTGAATGAGTAGGCTTCATGTCCTCCTACGTTTTCTAACACTTCATATGTGAAAGGTGTAGGGAATGGGTCATGTAGGCATGCATCGTTCAACTTCCTCAAGTTGACACATATCCTGATCCCTCCTTGTTTCTTGTCCTTTTCTACCATTGGGCTTATCCATTCTTATTCTTCGACCGATTCTATGATGTCGACTTCGAGAATCCTGTCAATCTCATCTTTGACTTTTTGCTTATATATGGGATTCATTCTATATGGTCATTGGCTGATCTGAGTGATATCTTCATCTCTCCTAGCTCTCCTACTATACCCTTCATCTCTGTAAATGTTGTGGGAAACAAGTCGTTGTATTCACGCAATAATTTTGTTATGCTTTCCATTGTTTGCTCGTCCCGGTAATCTCCAATGCTAGCCATTTTGGGATGCTCGGTTGTCCCAATGTTGACTTTATTTACTTTTATCTGCGTGGAAATGACTTCTGGTTCTATGGGTAGGCCTTCGATATCTCTTTCTCCTTCTGCTTCTTCAATCTGAATATCGCGCGGATCATCTTCATCCAGTGCTTCCTCTTGCACATGGTAACATGACAACAGTTCCTTGATTGTTTGTTTCTTTCATTGTTTCTCTTCTGTGATAAGTTCTATTTATGGTGCTTGGATGAATATCACTCCTCTTCTCATTTTAAGAGAAACATCTATGTTGGGGTTCTCATGCTAAAATGAGAAGGTGACTGTGAAATTCTGTTGCAATAGTATCCAGGTCATAGTTCCTTTGCGTAATTCCTGGTTTGTATACCAGTTCGTTGGGATGCCCTCGAGAGTGTGTATAAAATGATGAGGCCATTCCTTTGGAGGTGTCATTTTCCATAGCGTTCTACACTCCTCCAAGTGCTCCGTTGGCACTCTTTGTCCATCATACTTTTGTTGTTTGTTGGTTTTTTGTTCTGCGTCGAACCTTATGCGAAGTAACCGTTTACATTGGTACTAGTCTGTGATGGTCGCTTTGTGTGTGCCCCACCATCTTGTAGGTGTGGCCTTGAGTGCTAAATCAAGTGCTAACAGTCTCTGGTTCTCTAAGACTTCATCTTTATACTGTGCTAAGAATGTTTCCAAATTGTTTACTACGTGGAAATTGGGTGGTTCTCTAATTTTTGTGCCTACCCATCTTACTGCGCGGTCTATTCTTGCACATCTCCTTGTGGATACTTCATGTAGCCTTTGTTGCTAGTTCTCTAAACCAATATCTAAATCTGTTGCACATGAAGTGATACTCTACCAACTGAGTATCTCATCTACATTTGGGTTTACATATTCCTCATCGCGTGCAGTTGTTCTGTACAACTGGCCGATTTCCTCTAGGTCCAAACAAGTAGGTTCTACGAACCTCTCCCCTTCTGATGGGTCCAATGGCACGATGACCATGTATTCTCTTGAATCAAATGTCATTTTTCTGGTCTTTAAGTTGATTATGGACTAGTTGTCAAACACCCAATCCAGACCAAACAATGTTGGGTAAGGTGTTGTGTCGTCCACTATTTCAATGACTTCAAAATCTTCTTTAGTGCGTACTCCATCTAGGTCTACTGTCACTCCTTTCAGTCTACCTATTGGGAGGACTCTATGTTGGTTTGCCAGTTTCAATTGAACAGGTGAATATCCTAGTGTGGGCTCTCCCGTGCATTGCCATGTCTTCTTTGGTAGTACATTAACTTCAAATCCTAGATCTAGTATAATGTCTCCCATATTGAAATCTCCAATGTTGGCATTTAGTCTAAATTCCCTACTTGTTCTTCTTCTTGCGTGTAGGTGATTGACTGTTTTTGGTTCTCATTTTCCTTCTGTCTTGATGCTACATTTTTATAGTATGTTTTGCAATATTTTCATAGATGATGGCTCACTTAATATATGATGGCTCACTTATAGTGTGTTTTGCAATATTTTCATAGTATGTTCTCAGAGATTCTCGATCTCCTTCTGATATTGATCAATTGCTTGCGCAATCTGATCAATATTTTTCATGGTTGCAACTTCCTCATTCTGCACGACCTATGGAATATTCTCATAAGTTCCTGCCACTTTCTGCTCCAATCCTTTTAGGCACTTCCTTTCCTCCTCGATTTCAGATTTGGCCTTCTCGTAGCCTACTTTCAATTCATCTTGTTTCTTTGTTGCCTGCTTTAAATCGATTAAGTGTCTGCGTGCATGAGAATGTACCTCGTGATTGATGCTCACCTGCAACCTGTGTAATTCCCCTGATGGTATCCTTCTCAACACAAGTTGGATCTGGCTCAAGTCTTTCAAGGGTGTCTGCCCCACATATTCGTCCATGCGCAGCATGCTGGGGTTGATATGGAATGTTGTGTGTGGTTGCAATATCCACTTGTCTGTATGTCGATCTTCCTCTTACGCTCTTCCTTCTGTCTGTGGTATTGATGGCTCTTTTCCTCTATTGCGGCTTTCTATCTGTGCTTCCTCGAAATTCTTGAGGAAATCCCCCATTTCGGCCATCTCTTTTTGCAGTTTGTCCCTGTGATGTGTTGCATGGTCGAAGTCCTCTGCTAGACAATCCTGAACCATTATGGTGATGATTTCCCCATCGTCCTCTATGATCATATAGTTTGGTGATGTTCGTTGTGTTGTTCCAGAGTCTGTACTTAAGGCTTTAAAAATTACAGTGTCTAGGCATCCGAAAGTTAGTAAGATGTAAAAAGGGAGGAGGGTATACCTTCAGGAAAGGAATCTAGGGTTGATTTCTAGGTTGTCGTTGTCTGGCTTCCAACTGTTCCTGGATGTTTATATCCCTTTCAATTGCAGCCCATGAACGTTCAAGTTCTACCCGGGTGTTAGCCGTTTTAAGTATGGTATCAAAGATATTTAAAGCGATGTGGGTTTGATCTGTCAAGTCGGGTTCAATATTTGGTTGTCTTACAACAAGGACAGTCATAGAGGAACAAAAAAATTTAAAGAAATCCGAAATTTTTTATGCTGTATCAATTTGATTTTATAAAAGAGAACTTTAGAAATCAATATTAAAATCAAAATGCAAACCAAAGGCCTTTTTCCGTAACTGTGTTATATTTGAAATAAATGGTGTATGAATTATGGGAAAAACATTAAGTTGTCTATAGAATAAGGCTCCTATCGAGGGAGAATCTCACTCTGTAAACAGAAGAAAAAAATAAAATAAGAAATGGTCCGATGAAGCATAAAATATGACAACTCAAAGATTCACAGGTCTTGTACCATGCTAGTAGCCGATACAGAGGAAAAACTGTAAACAATAGATAGCTAAATATTAATCACTGCAGTAGAAGTTTTACTAAATTGCAATGCAACCTTCATCAGATGTATATTAGTGAAATAAGAATGAATATGAAATAACAAAGAGAACAAACTCATAACATAGTAGTGACGGAATTAGGAATCTCTGGACTGCTTTGTTTTAATTCTTGAAAAGAGACAGTCTCTATTACAATTAATCAAAAAGGTCCAGCTCGGTTTCCCTCTACAAAATGTATATTTATACAGATTTTATATGCTGGAACCTCAATCGTTCCAGAGGTTTTCGGTTACAATCAAAGGAGTTAAAACGTTTCGTTTCTTCATCTCTATCCTCATTTGGTACCAGAAACCTGCCTCTTCGCCTGCTCCGTGCAAATGGTGCACTTCTCTACCAACTGTGATATCATCTTAGAAGGTTCTGCTTGGTTATTGGCCTCAAAAATATAACAGTCTTTCACCAATTGTGGCAACCTTCCTTCCACCTGCTAGTCTTTGGCATTGATAGAACATAATAATATACTTGGTTTAATTATCCATTTATCTATTTGAACTATGTCTGTCTGGGTTATTTGTGAAATTTTGGCTAATTCGCTTTCTTTACTTTCCTTTATATTTAGCAGATATTTGGCTGTATTGATCCGAGCCAGTATCTCAATGCTACTTTCACCATCAGAACCCAACCACATCCCATCTAACAAACCAAAAGTTTCTTCACAAGATTTTCTTATCTCCTTAGCTTGTTGTCTGCCTTCAGATATATTTCACTCCCATTATTTAAACAATATATTTCCCTTGGTCTTCTCTGAGATGGGAAAACTGGACTTACTGCGTATTTCCTTTCTCGTCGTGGCTATAATAGCCTCCTGGAATGTAATCTGAGCCACCCCAACTTCCCTTTCTCTGAGAGAGAGGTTCTCCAATATTTGATCAATGAGTTGGCAGCTACCTTGAATCATTTCTACTTTAACAAGCAAATCTTGTTGCGCCGCCGATAACCTTTTTTTGATTTCTATTGCTTGGGATTGAAGTATCCCGATATCGATTACCTGGATTTTGGCTAACTCTAATTTGGCCTAAAGTTGCTCTATCAATTCTTCTTTTTATACTATCTGTATCTAACCCGTCTGAACCATCAGCTGTGACTGTTCGAGATCAGCTTTGAGCTGCTCGATTTCATTTTGATCATCTATTCTAGCTTGTTCCAAAGTTGCATTCGCCTGATCTTTGGCAGCAGCCTCTGCTGTAGCTAGTTTCGCCTCTAATGTCTTGATTAGATGATTTTTTCGCTTTAGCTGCTCTTTTAAGGTCCCGACCGAATATTGGTTTGTCGTAGCGAAAGCACCCAATGTTCCTGCTATTTGGGTCGCAAATTCTTCTTTCTTCATGGTTCTTCCATTGGTTATAATTTTAAATTTATTAGATACAGTACCTGCCTCTTGGTAGAGCTCTTGTCTCATGACCGCCTTTCTCTTCTTATCAAAGAAGAATTCATTCAGAGGTAGCTCTTCCACTGATATGGGTGTTAATTCTTCACCAAAAATCCAACCTGCGTCTAGTATTCCCTTTGTCGATTGTAGGGGAGTAACAGAAATAATGGGATTACTGACCTGTTTAGATGATTTCCCTGGAGTAACGACTGAAGTTGGCTCGCTTGGAGGATCGGAAGCCTCAGCTTCCTGTTTCGGCCCCCAACTTTCTCTTCTTTATCCTGTTTTTCTTCTTGGCTAGGTGTTGAATCTTTGGATCCTTCGGCCTTTGTTTTCTGCACCTCTACAGTCGTTGGATTTTTGCCCCGTAATACTGGGGGAAGGCAGCTCCGCCTATGTTCTTGGAACTTGAAAACCTCAGCCCTCTCTTTCGGTGACAGGGCTTGTATCCGAGCCAAAACCTCGACATACGATCTCGTGCCTCAGAAAATATCATCATGAGGCGAATTCTTGTGCTCAAACCTTTTAATGCCACATCTAGCTAAGTGATTACTCACAACCCTCTGTGGGTCGTGTTTCTTGAATTCAATATTGACTAATTTTATATCTTCTAAGGATTCTTCCTTGGCCTTTGCATGCCCGAAATCTAATAAAAAAATAGGTGTTTAAATGAATGGGGAAAGGTGGCCATACCTTCTTTGAAAACCCCTTCAGCTCTTTACTTATGCCACCAATCACGGTTTGCATGGCGACCTCGCGACAGGCCAACCTATCAGGTATAAATAATGGTAGAGCATGTGGAGGGACAGAAGCGCCGAAAACCCTGAGGTATGAAAACTCTTCCTCCACGTACCAGTTGGCCACCCTGCTCAAATTGGCCATAATGCTATCTAAGATCCAAGGCAGTGGATTACCGAAGATGGCGACATGCACTGGTACCATTACTCAATTGAATATTTCATATATAAAATCTGAGGCCTTGTCCTCCCAAAGCTTAGAATGGTATACATGGACTGGCTCAGCATCCAATGGAGCCCAGCTCCAATTCATCAAGTGAAAATGCATCATGGAACATATTGTTTCCATGAGGTATGTGGACATAAAGAATGAAGCATCTTTCCCGCTCGCTTTCTGCGTCCGATATTCTGTAATCCGACTGGTCAGACTATCGAACAATAATTTCTCCCAGTCAAAAGAATAGTCTTCTGCTACGATGTGCATCAGAGGCACCCATGGGAGGAAACAATGTGCGGTGTCTTCCCTCCCATACAATCTACTGGTCATCATTGCTACGTATTTGAACTGTGGTTCCAAAGAAGATATGGAATAAATTCCATTGCTATCTGCCCTGAACTTCGCTAGGTGTGAGACCCAATCCTTGATCAAATCAGATAAGCTTTTGCCATATTGTTCACATTCCTTCCTTTTAAAATCCTCTAGAAACTCTGCATTGTATGCGAAGTTCGACGTGGGTGGCAACTTGTACATAACCTATAAGCTTTATGGTCTAAAGGTCCCAACAATGACCTTCTGCTTGTTGATGATGGTTCTGGTATGGAAGTCTACATGATCTAGCACCCATCGGATCATGTCATAGTAAGGCAGAAGACATGGCTTGGCCGCTACTTTGTGCATCTCTGCCTGGATGATGATCTTGTATTTGGTAGTCATGTCGTCTATCTCGTTGTCACTGGAATCATCCAAAAATTTCACCAACTCTGGTTGAAAAACCTTTGATATGTATGACCAGGTTCATACGGAATCAACGCTTCGAGGTGAAGTGTCTGAAACATTATCAGAACCTTGTCCTGAAACCTCAGCACTTGCCTTGGATGCTTTTCGTGGGGCCATGACAGGAGATTGTAACTTAGCTCTTCTGCAATAAAAATGCGTATACATATAGAAGTTAGCTTACTGAGAAAAAATTATCTGTACAGGATAAAAATGAACTTTATGAATAAAACAGGAAGAAATAGATCTATATCTTTGACCATTTAACATATCGATGTCCTTATGAACAAAACGGTCCAATCATATTTAGATAGAGATTTTGGCAATAAAAACCATATCCTTACTTTGTCGTTTCACCTTATTTCCAATTAATGCCATAAATTTCAACAGTTCGTGGCACAAGCTGGCACAAGGAACATTTGAAATTACCTCATAAACTATGCATTATTATTATTTGCATTAAACATTGATTATGCTGGCTTGGCTTCCTTAATCAGGATTTAAATCAACATTTCGGCGTTCGACGTATCGGGACTTTTAACTCTAACCTTTCGAGCCTCTAAAACCCGAGATTACGATGATTAGATTTAATTAAGCAAGGACGTAACTAGGATTAAGTGTTTTAATTGATTATGATTTAATTTATATCACGACTTCGAGGCTCGGGACTTTGAAGGTATAGTTTCCGGGAGGAATGTATGCCGAGTCGCAAAATCCCAAGAAACTTAAATTATGGTCAAAACTAAACAACCCTGACTCTAACCTGGGTTACTTAGGTAAAAGTTTTGTGGCTTCATCTTTCAAAGTTTTAGCGGTAATGTTTTAGGAGAGAGTAAATGCCAAGACGCGAAATCCTGACAGCACTTTACTGGGTTTTACATGGTCTTACTCTTAGCTTTCACCTGAGGTAAGCTTTTAAAACTTTTCGTGACCTCGCACATCGAGGTTTGTAAATCTGGTGACTTGTAACTCCCAAAGAGAGATATTTTGAGGTACAAAAAGAAACAACCTTTGTTTAACGATAAAAAGTGGTAACTTATGAAACATCACATCCCCCACTATTTTGCATGTCGAGACTACTGAGATTTTTAGTAGGTGAATGTCACGAAGAGAAAAAGAACTTAAGAACCGACATTTGACTTTTAAAATAGATTTGAACAAATGAAAAAGGTGGCTCCAACATAGGCTCCAACTAGGGATCCCGTTTTCCTGTGAGGCGGGAAGAACAGTAGACCACGTGCCTGTATTGGGTAAATGGAGTCACTGGTTTCACTTCTGTGAAACTTGCTTTAGGGAAAAGAAAAACAGACGGAAGAAAAGATTTTTGTCTTTCACTGTTGTAAGGATTTTCAATACTTAAATATATCTCTCACTCAGCTACAGTCCCTTTCACAACTTTATCTTTCTCTTTACTGAGTTAAGGTCTGAATTAAGACAAATCAAAACAGTTCTAGGAAATCCAACAGATCTTGCAGTTTTTGGCTTACACCCAACGAAATTTATTGCATTTTTTTAATCAGGGAATCTCGTGTGGACTTAGGATGTGGATCCAGTCTCGAGAAAGTTGATTACCAGAGCCAAGTGAAATTCATGTATAACAGCCTTACAGATATCTCAGATATTGCTTCACTGCCAG
>ML826918.1:70861-82560 GCA_009831015.1 Picea engelmannii
TAAACAGGACTGCCAAAAGTCCTAGACATCCGAAAACCTAACCCTAGGAGATGAAGCGCCAAAAGTCATGTGGGCCCCGTTTGGGTAAGTTGGTGCATCAACTTCCCGGGGTCGTAACTTTTGCATACGATCTCCGTTTTAGGAGTATGATAGCTCATTGGAAAGATCTATCCGAGAACTACAATTTTTGGCCGGAGCAACATTGATCTACGATCCATGTTGCTCCACCGTTTTCCCAAAAAACATCGTTTAGGGCCTCAAAATGGCCCCGGAAGTTAAAAACTGCTAAAAATAGTAAATTACCAATATTGCCAGAAACATGTTTTGGGCCAGTTGGAGAAGGTGGGTGGCCACCGATATCCACCTGGATCATACATAAACATGAGTGTCTAGGCATGGTTTAAATGCTTCTTGGAACAAGAAGAAAGATCTGTGATGCATCACATCCCATGGGAGATTAGGTGCTCTCATGTACTCTAATATGTCTTCATCATATTGGAAGATGTGGGAGAACAATGGGTCCTCAGAAGTTTGATTGGGTGGATGGGATGTGTTATCATCAATATTAGTGATGATGTTGACATCTATGGAAAGCGTATGAGATGTGGATGGGTGATCATCAGTTCTGGTCGAGGTAAGTGGACTTGCGGGAGGGGGTTGAGGGGTTTCATTAGATGACATGAACTAAATATCCAAATACTTATGTGGGGTATAGAGGATAGTAGGAGGGATAACATCATAAATGATACTTACTGACAAATTAGGTGGATTTAGAGGGAAGTATTCAGATAGTTGAGGTATGGGAATGGCTAGTGGAGTCAAAGGACGAGGGTCTGGCCTTGATATTGGTGTGGTATGACTCTCTTATGGAGGGATTGTCAAAGCTGGGTCATTAGGGATTTAGATTGGGGTGGGAACATGTGGTAAGGAAGCCATATTTCGAGCCTAGGAAGAGATGATGAGAGGGAAAAAAAGTGAAATGGTTTGGTTGATCACATAATGTGCAAGGGCGTCTCATCTATTCATTTACAGATGTGGAAACATAATAAATTCTAGGACCATTAGTGATGGTAGGTGGTGTTTGTGAGGATGCAGGCAATTTAGTTTGGTGTACTATTGCTAGAGTCTCTCGCAATTGAGGGAGATCGGGGAAGTGGTGGGTGTAATGGTCACACTATGTGCATATGGAACATGCGTGCTTGGTGCGAAGAATTTTTCTGTTTGGATGAAGAAGGCTCTGTGGTTGTGGGTGATAATACTAAGGTAGGCATTAATGGAATATTTTTGGGAAGTGGAGTGATATTTCGTAACTCTAAAAAAGTGGGGAAAAGATTGGTTAGGTATCCGAATATGGTGTAAAGTGCACATGGTGGTTGAATGGGAAGTTCAGGAGTTTTGGTGGACTCATTTTTCTTCCAGGTGCATTTATTGTTGGTTGTGTTGCCTCCTTTGTTGGTACTAATGTCCCCAACTATATAACCAGTTGGAAGAGTTGACGTTTGAGGTGTTAATGGCATGGGAAACACCTTTGGCCAAGGGGGAATGGATGGGACCGATACCATAGAGGGTGGTTCTAAATACTAAACGACAATGGCTATCACCATGTTTGGAAAGGTGAGGGTAGCGACAACTTGGTATGTTGAGACTCCAAGTGGGGGGTAAAAGAAGGGGATTTGGGTTAGGGCTTGAGGGACCATTTTCCAAATGGGTGATGGGGACCCAATTATCAGATTTAGTCCAGGATTGAGAGGTGACATGGAAATCATTGGAGTAGATATAGGTAGGAAAGCCTTCGTGGCCACTTGGGGAATGTGCCCTTAGGGGGAAGAGTCATCAAGGATTTCAATGCCATCTGAGGTGACAATACATACTTGTGCTTATTTAGTGGGTAAGGGAGAAGGGGAATCTCCTTGATAAGAACCCACTAGTGAGGGGTCTCTAAAAATTCCTGGTCAATTTCAACAATGAATGAGATGTCAGAAATATATCATATGAGTAGGAGAACTTTGTTTATCTTCCCTAAATTATTGGGTTCGTAGTGAGTTAATTGTTCAATGGTAACGATCTTCCCATTGTGAGGGAAAAGCATGGTGCAGAAGACAGAAGATGTGGTCACTTTCATGGCATACATGCGACTGCACCCAAAGAGGATATTGTAATCCAATAAGGCATAGATGACCTCTATCTCAATGATAATGGTTTTTCTCCCAAATTCTACTAGAACATTTTATTATAGGCCTTCTGGTTGTGATGGATGACCATTGTATGACCTAAAGGTAATGGTGGATGGGACAAGTTCAGGGGAACCTAATTGTTGCCATACTATTTTGGACATGATGCATTGATGTATTGGGCAGTTTTGAATCATGACTGGTATTTGGAAAGCCACTAATGATGGGAGGCGTGGTTCGTTATTATCCAGGTTGAAAGTGATCATATGGGTATTTTATGGGTCTACTGCCCCCAAGGTTGAAAGAAGGGTTTTCCTTTGTGACAAACAAGTTTGAAGGACCTCTAAGATGGACATGGCTACTGGAGATTGGGCTAAGTCATCGACTAGGCTTTAACTGAGTGTTGCTTTTGCATGGGGGTTGTTGACATTCTTGTGTAGTGGTGCATGGGGGATGCGAATAATAATTTTTATGCTAATGCTAGGGATCACCAATAGTTGTCCTGCTAGTAATGGGGAGGAATTTGATGTAGTTGGCATGGGGTTGGGAGGCGTACCATACTTTCAGTTGTATGTCTGAAGGATAAATCCTCTTCAATGGTGAAAAGGATGGGCAGATCAGTGGGGTTTCCAGATGGAGGATGACCCGGTTGGGATTTTTTCCCATCTGGTGTGGTTTAGGGATTGTTGTTTGTTGGGTATTAATGACTTGCTAGTGAGGAAGGGGATTTTGTAGAAACGCCATAGTTTGTGGTTGCATGTAGTTTTAAGGATTTGTGGTGGTACCTATGGGCTAGGGGGTTTGGGCGGGTTCATGGATTCCTTCATCCTTTTTTAATCGACGATTTGAGGGAAATGGTGAGTGTAATGACCATATTCCCTACAAAGTGCATAATGGAAATTGGTCCTGAGGTTGATATTTTTCTTTTGTCTCTATTGACCATTGTTATTACCCCCTTGGGAATTTGGGTTACCATGGTTATGGTTGCTTCTTTCCCGAGTGTTTGTTTGTTGGGGGTTTCCCCGCTATCCTTGGTTGGTGTTATTTATGTTCTTTCATTTCTTTCTATTGTTGGATTGGTTAGGCGGATTGACCATATTTAACTGTTCAAAGGCTTGAACCTATTGAATAAGGGAAGGTTGAACAAAATTGACACCATCTTGTTGTTGACCATGTGGTGGGAAAAATTGTTGTGGAGGACCTGAGAATGGAAAATATGGATTACCTAGTGGGGGAAGTCCATAAGGAGTGTATGAGGTTGATGTCCCTCCTCCATTGTTGAGGTTATAAGTTGGGGCCATGAATGGGCTGACCATTGAGGTTTGAACCTAACTTGCAGGTGGTGGAGGGATGTGTCCTACCACATGATTTGGTGGAATTATAAATGAGGGAGGGGGAGTGTGGGGAGGATTATGTGGTGTTTCTCCATATGTCTGGGGGTAGTGATGGGTCCCAAACGTGGGTACCTATTGAGTATATCGATTGAAGTGGGCCATGGACCCAATCAATCTGTCCACGATGTGTGAGGCTCTAGGTTTGTCTTGACCAAATGGTAGAGGGAAAGGATCATCAAGTAATACTATATAGAGATACCTTGATTGAGAGTAAATCAAATCAAAATATTGGGCCTTGGGGATGACCTTGTCTTCAGTTTGAGGGAATGTTGTATCCACATATTTGGAAAGGAGAGGGACTAATGATTTGAGGAACCAATCTAATCGATGTTGTGGGGTGGTATCAACCTTGCAAATACTTATTATCTGTCGCCACTCATGAATATGATCAGTGATATGGACATATGTAGTTTGTCTGAATTTTGATAGGATTTCCAAACCGATCTCATGGTAGACTGGGAGTTGAAAAAAGGACAATAAGGCTTTTTCAAAAGATTCAAAGGTCATGTGGAACCCAACTTTCTCATCCACAAACCATTTGGCAGATGGACCAATGAGTGTTCGTTGGAACAATAATAAATGAATGGAATCTTCCATAATGTTATTGGAAGAACACCACAAGTGAAAATACATGATGTGATTAGCAAGGTCTTCTCCTAACTTTCCTTTTAACTTTGGAATGTCAAAAGGGAGATTGGTGGGCATATTGGGCCATATGGGGTCATGAAGGATTGGGTCATTCATTAGTTTGTTCAAATCCATTATGTTGAGGGATGCTAAGTATGGCATGGTAGGGGGTGTTCTAGCCATGGTGTATTATGGTTGAGAAGAGGTTCCTTGTGAGGAAGGTTGGGAGCTTTTACCTTGTGAAGAAGTTTGGGCTATGCATCCTTGTGATGGAGGACTAGTAGGTGAGTTTTTCTGGGTATTGGTGCCAAGCAAGGTGGACCCAAGAAAATCCGATCCCAAAACAATGGCACTCACTGGTGTGTGTGCTGGTTGTGCTAATGTGTCAGCCAAATTGGGAACACCTCCTAATATAGGAGGGAGGTTTCTCAAATGTCTAGAATGACAGGGATGTTTTGGTTCCCCTATGATTCTGGACTATGTGTGAATGTGTGCAAGTGGTAAATGAACAAGTGCTTCTAAAAATATGGACTATCTAAACAATGTTTTTTAAAGTTGTATGTAATCGAACAATGAATATCATACATAAACAAGTAACAATGTAATATGGTTTGGGGTTTATATGCATGGGGAATAACATAAAAAGCACATGTCCTAAAATACCTATCATCCTTCCTCTCAAAAATCATTGGGCATTCTAAAAGCACTCAATAGTGGGGCATGAATCCACTAGAAGAGGAACTAGTGAAGGTGTGAATCAATAAGTTATAATGAGGGGTGAAAGGGGCATATCCTAAAATTACCGAAGATATTTCCCAACAACCATTCAAAATATGATTGAGTTGTGATTGAAGCCCACAACCACCACCTGGGTAGAAAACCTATACTTGGCCACTAAGCTACCTCGGTCAAGCACGACATTTAGATTTTTGACCTAAGAAATGGGTCACAGACTAGATGCCTTCGAAGGGTTGGGTGACCCAAGGAGGCACACACAGAACAACCGAACCTTGACCTTTGACCCTTCACATGTATCCCCCCTCCTTATCGTGTAGGAATGCTTGATTTATAGGATTTCAGTATCCTATTTCGCAACTTTTAAGTTTCAATGATAAATGACATTGGGGATTTATTTGGATTCCTATCCCCAATATCTTAAATTAGACTACAATTTTCTTATGTGCTCCTCCCGTGGAGGTTAAATATGTGTTTCTTAGTGTTTTCTTTTAGTATTTGAAGTGGGTTGTAAGGTTGGGGGATGGGCCAACCTCGTTGATTAATATGGTGTGAGAAAAATACTTCTACTAGAAAAATGAAACCTTTCTGATCCTCCCAGATTTCTTATAGGTGCATGGAGAAGAGCATACTACAGTTTCAAGTATCTAATAAAAAACCTTTTGAGTGAGTATTGTGTGCAAGAAGTGATAAAGTGCAATTATTTTCAATAAGTTAGTGATCAAAATTTTAACATGTGGACATTGCTTGGTCCTTTACAAATCTTGTTTCTCTCTAACTTACTAAATTTTAAAATAATCCTTGCGAAATTGGAAAAGCCTTAGATAACTAGCATGGGGGACATGTGGGTCCTTACTCTTGATATTTTAATCTTCCTAGAATGATATCTAATCTAAGAAAGCTTTGAAACTATCCCTATATTGCATACATGTGGGAATGTATGGGACCTTTCATATCCTTCAAACTTCCTAGGTTGTTTTCTATAAAAAACTTGAAACTATCCTAAGATTGTGCACATGTGGGCATGTATGGGTTGTTACAAACCTTTAATATTATGTTTCAAAAGGAAAACTAAGAGGTATTTCCCTTGTTATCCCCAATTTCTTGGGATAACTAAGGAGATGATGTCTTGAGGCCCTCAGGTTGTAGACATGGAGTATCGAGAGACAGATGATTGACAATGTCCACATGCACAGATAGAGACCAACTTCACCACAAATCCTGGATTCATCACGATGACATTCCCACATCAACTTGCTTCCAAAAGACAATGGGTCTTGCTCCATGAAGTACATGTCAGGTATAGTGGTAAGTATTTTTAGCACCATGATTTTCATGGCTAAGGTTAGAGGTTTTTCAACAATTTTCAAAGTCATGCATGTTAGAACCCATATTGTTTTTATGCCTGGCATCATCTAACATCCTTAGTTTCAAAAGGAAGGTTTTCATTTATTATTTCCATTTCCATTTGCAACTGTGCGTTGCACATAGAATTTCATTGTGCAATGAATTTCGTCGCATAGTGGGATGCTATCGCGCATAGGATGCTTTCCCAAAGTGGATTTCATCATGCAGTGGGATGCTGTCATGCATAGGATTCTTTCGCACAGAGGATTTTCCTGCGCACAAGCTACAGGTCGCACTGCGCAAATGACTGGTTTAGTGGTCAACTTCAAGATCACTTTCTGACCAAATGGAGAAGAATTTTAAAAATCCCAGAGAGGTTTTTGTTGAGGACAAACCAAATAATAAAAACCTCTCTCATATTTGCAATAGGTATCACGGATTGGGATATTTGAGTGAATATTTGAGCCCTATTTTTCAGCTTTCATGATTTCTTGTTTTAGACATGTTTTTGCGACACAGATTACGACCCACTGGAGATGCATTCCAAGAAATTGAGATACATTTTTCTTAAAAATGAGATTAATTACAAAATACTCTCTCAATTTATAAAAATATATTTTTATCAGTGAGATACAATGTCATCTTTAACGCCTATTTTCCTAGTTTGCTGCACAATTTGCTGCGTGTTTTGCTGTAGGTTACTGTTGCGTAGCAGACTTGCTGTGCAAGGGTGATAGAGTGCCCAAAAGTGCACAAGATGAATCATCACAACCATATGGTCTAATTTTTATCATGATCAATTATTGTAAAGAATATTTTGGTTATGATTATGATTTGGCAAAGTTAGGTTTTCTATTTTGAGTGAATCCGTTGAAGTTATTGTTCTCTTTCAAAGAAAATGGATCCATGATTCTAGGAGGAAGTATTTTGACCCTAGAAGCCAAGGGTGACATGATTTTTCTATATATGGGGATAATTTTCATGTAAAAGGGGTTGGTTGGAAAATGTGGTAGACAACATCTATTGTATGTAATCTGCGTTTTGACCAGAATTTAATGCAAAGGTCCTGTAACTTGATGAAAAGATTCTAGTTGAAATAGTTGGATGTATTGTGCTTCTTTCTTTGTGTATGTGCTTTCCTGTTATATTTATTTCATATCTCTTTCTGTCTATTTTAGAATGAATTATCGAACCTGCAGATTCATTGTACACCGCCCCTTGTTTGTGCCACTTAGACAAAACGTTTTCCTCTAAAGCTAACTCTAAATTCGTCCACAACGACGCTCCTGAGTTACTTCTTGTGATTTCTCCTGCCACACACTATGGTTTTACACTGAAGGCTATTGCTCGCCTAGCCTTATCCTCTCGAGTTCAGTCACTGAGTCATTTGTCCCATCTCTTCCTCGGACCAACCCCATAGCCCAAGTCTTACTTTCCCGTGCCAATATAACTAGAGCCCATCATATCATAGGTGTTAAATCTAGACATTGTTTTCAAAGTCATATCCTGTGTGGAGACCGCGCCATTTCTGAGAGAGCCCTCTCCAAATCTGAAAGGCTAGTTTCGGGTCTCAAAGTTGGTTGAAAAAGTTACCTTCGTCGTCTGTTTATCAACCGAACAAATTTACAAAGTGCTAAAATTCTGGCGTCATTGCTGGGGATGGAATTAAATGAAAATTTCCCTAGGAAGAACGACATTGTATCAGTTCTAAGGTCTGAGAGCAGAGACACTTAGGCACATATTGGCTGTATTTATTCTCTAGTGACTCCACACATCAAAAAATTAGTTGAAGGTGATTCCACTGACAGAAGAATCCATAGCTAAAGTTTTCAAGGCGACTCCAATCAAGCTTCAAATGTGATTCAAAGATTCCACTGGAGAATGAGACCTATTGACAGAGATATGGAAGAGAAATATGGAAAAATAAGGTACTCGAGATTAAGTTTAGTTCAAGAAGTGATTTTCTGTTTTATCAATATCTTCTTGTCCTCTCTTGAGTTTTTCAAAAGAATATTTCTTCACTTACTGCATTCAAATGAAGCCCATAGATCTACCCTTGTATATCCTCCATGGAAAAATGTAGGTATATCTCCTTCTTCTTGTATAACCGATATTCACCAAGATCCTTCCCTTGAGCCATATGATATTCATGATCATTCTTGTGATATTAATGAAACCAAAGATGAGCTTGTACCTTCTGTTCTTAATCCTACACCCTCCAAGATTCAAGAAAGATATAGTCCTCTTAAAATTCCTTCCATCCTTCCTGACTTTCCTCTAAAACATTATAAGTACCTTCCTCGGTTCGATGGAGAGCTTGATGGAAAGTTAGCTGAAAAATATATTCAGGTCTTTGAGCATTTTATAGAACTTTTTGAGATTGAACATGATGATGTGTCTATGAGGGCCTTTTCTCAGTCCTTACAAGGAGATGCCAAAGCATGGTTCAGACATTTGCAGCCTCAGTCGATTAGCTCGTGGGATGAACTGAGGGAATATTTTCGTATATTTTGGGGTGAGATAAAGTCATGGGATATACTCCTTTTAGAGTTTTATTCCATGAGAAGAATGAAAGATGAAACCATCTCAAATTTCAGTAGGAGGTTTACTAGTCTTTATTATAAATTTCCTAAAGAATTCCAACCTCCTGAAGTTGATGCCATGCTCCATTATGTAACAACCTTTCAATCGGACTTATCTTTTCTTTTGATGGAAAGGAAGTCTATGTCTTTGCAACAAATGTTCAACAATGCTAAGGAAGTTGAAGACAATATTCAAGCATGTAAATAGATTTGAAATGAGGAGTTGGATGCTAAAGAACATGACAATGAATATGAGCAAAGAACAGTTCATTGAAATCTTGAGAAGAGGGTTAATAATATCATATGTCCTCTTGAAGCTTTAAATGCTGATGATTTTGCAAAGGATTATATTCCAATTATTGAAAAAGAAGGTGCTAATTTATCTTCTAATCCATCCCATGATAAGCACGGGGCTGATTTTTTTATGTATTCATTTGTAGACAGTCAAGAAAATAAATATTCAAATCAACTTGTTGAAGAGTAGGTTGATGTCCCAAGCTTTTTCTTGTTAGATGAAATTGTAGATGTTGTTGATTTGCCTATATATGATGAATATGATGATGGTTATGATGTTGACTTCCTAGAACAACCAACTTCACATTCTCTATCATAAAATGTTCCTTTTCAGTAGTGTAATGAGAGAAATCATCCTACATATCATAGCTACAAAGAAGAATATGAAGAAAGTACCGAATCAGTTGAAGGAAATTTTTTACCTTTATGCTTTGCTTCGTTTAAATTGTTGAAAGAAAATTTAAAGATCATCACTGAGGAAGAGGAATGTGTGCTGATGCAAAATCACACT
Source organism: Picea engelmannii (assembly GCA_009831015.1). Classification (NCBI taxonomy): domain Eukaryota; kingdom Viridiplantae; phylum Streptophyta; class Pinopsida; order Pinales; family Pinaceae; genus Picea; species Picea engelmannii. Next base: position 80,523 of record ML826918.1, read on the forward strand.
GATTCATGGGAAACAATTGATAAGAAATTGCAGCAATATTCTCACGTGTTTAATGACCTGGTCTCTTGTTATATGGAAGGTTTTATCAGTTCAGAATTATAGCCATTGGTCGAAGATGAATATGAAAATGATTGTTTTCAGCAACCCAAAGAAATTGGAAAATATGCATATGACAACAGTGAAGAAAATGAAGAAAGTTTTGAATTTGGTGAAAGACATTTTCCATTGTGTTTTGTGTCTTTCAAATCGCCGAAGAAAAATGTTCATAATCTTTCAAATGAAAAATCCTCTAGGAATGATGTTGAATATGAAGAAAGCAGTGGACTTGCCAGTGAAAGTAATCTTCCATTATGTTTTTCTTCCTTTGAATTGTTGAAAGAAAATCATGAGATAACAGAGGAAACAATGAAGTCTGACTGCATTAACAGTGACGTTGTTCTACATGAGAAAATTGTTATCAGTAAAGAGGACCAAGAACCTTCTCATACCTTTAATGACCCTGTTGTTGATTACATGGAAAGGTATTTCAGTTCAAATTTGCAGCCTGTGATCAACTATCAGCTTGGAAATAAATATGATGGTCAATCAACATCAATGTTAGATATGGATTACTTGCCACTAGGGGTTTCATTTCAGCCAGCATTGTCTTCTGATTCAGAAGATTGCTACTTCCAACAATCTCAACATATTTTTCATCCTCTTTGTGGTAATCAATAGGTTGAATTACATGAAAACAAGGATGTAGTGGAAGGGGTGAAACATGATTGTTGTTTTATGCACGTTCTGGAGGATCCATTTGCAGTTTTGTTGGAGACGACAAACAATCTCAATGTTTTTGATTTTTTGAGATTTGAATTTATAGATAAATTTTTGAAGGACTTATCATTAAACAAGATTTGGAACAAGCATGGGCAAAGAAAGCAAAAAGTGGATAAAGTGCTTGCATGGTTGCATTGGCATTTTGATTTCACTTGATTGACATATTTTTCAGCAGTTAGGGTAGGTAGGAGTGAGAATAAGCTCGGTACTATGAGCATTTCTTTTAGCAATCTACAGTTTTCATTTTCAACTTAGTTTCAAATTTCAGTTTGGAGCATATACAATTTTGGGTTTTTAGCAGATGCAGGTTACAAGTTACATTTGGAAAGTTGAGTTTGGGAGAAGCCCAATGGATTGGCACCTGGTCTACTGTTCTTTTCTACCTCACAGAGAGGATAACATACCCGTTGGAGCCAGCTATTAGCACCATGATTTTCATGGATAAGGTTAGAGGTTTGTCAAAAATTTGCAAAGTCATGCTTGTTACCACCCATATTGTTTTTATGCCTGGCATCATCTAACATCTCTAACTTGAAAAATTGCAATACCTCAAAATTTCACACATACCAATGCAAGAATATTATATATCCAATAAAAGTAGATTAGTTCCTTATAAATTGGGTTTATGGAGTCTCTTGTGTATGAGCTAGGGACTACTACTTCTCTAGAGGTGCAATCATTTTTATTCCCTAGAGAAAACAAAACCTAGCAAGGTAAATCTACAAGGGTGTAATCCCTTTTACTCGTAGCAAAATTTGCAAAATATATTTTCAAAGAAAATAATGATAGATATTGGTGGAGGGTGTATGCCCTTATACTCCTCCAAGGATTTAGACCAAATAAACCTTGAAATAAGAAGAAACAACACAAATATGCATAAATTCCTTACCAATCTCAAGAAATAGCATGATAAACTCTTCTCTACCAATAATATTCCATCACCATAGCAAAGAGACAAGAATCAAGAGATAGTGCCTAGTTTCTTCCTCCAAAAGACAAGTAAAATCATCCACAATGCACCAAGAGAGATACATAGAGAAAAATTCCCAAGTGGGAAAAAAATTTCAGCCAAGAGAGTATGTAATTCTCAAGCACATGATGATAGAATGACAATGTGGCGATCTCTATTTATATGAGGTCACGTAAAACAAATTTGTCCACTTTTTAAAATGTCAACAACAAATTAGGGAGGACGACCTCCTTTGTTTTCTCTTTTACA
>ML826919.1:26275-41228 GCA_009831015.1 Picea engelmannii
GTACTATCCATATAGAATAGTATTATCTGAAAATATATCATAACTCATACCGTTACCCATCAAACAAACTTGGGTACATTACCCAAACCTGGGGTCTCCAACTTCTCATGGCCATAACTCTCTAACCGTGAGGAATTATGTAACGTTCCACATACCACCGGAAATGACATGACAAGAACTGTCCATCTAGGATATTTTCCCTGACAAATTCACTTTCCTTCATCTCATTATTCCTCAATTAAGCATGGGTTCTCTTACTCCACAAAGCGTCTTCCCGTGAGGACTTTCACCATAAGGGGACCACTTTGGAGTTCATCCATATTTACTTCTTATCAACCATGAAAAAACAATAATGAGTCATATTTACATCAAATACTATTGGGTCCATTACCCAAACCTTTGTGATACGGGTCTTTCTTCAACGGTTGACATCAATGACAACCAACCTTAATCAACATAGTTGGGCTGACAGAAGTAGTTACGGAACATCAGTTATGAACAGTCCTCAAAAACCTGCTTTATGTCACCTCTCCTTTGTTTAATTCACCCTATCTCGTGTTTCCCAATACCTCTGACGGGACTGGTTAGGTTTTAGGATTTTTTGTCTTACTCTCTGGAGATACTGGGCTTCCAAGTGTCTTCCAAAATGGACCATGATGTCAATGCACTTATTAGCGCGGCTAACAAGGTGCATTGGGAGGAGGAGGTTTTGTTCTCCTCATTGGATGAGCACAAAACATTTAATAACATACCCGTCACCTTGAGCTTTGTAATAAAGTCGACATGATTGTGGGAAAACCTTTCTATACCTCACTGAGTGACTCTGGACATAAGCACAACTCTACCAGACTACAAGGCCTTGTTCTTGACTTTGTGGTGAAGGCTTTAGAGGACCATCTTGCTCCAAAACAAAGGGTTCAAACTCGGTATCCTTACGAATGAGCACTGGGTACTAAAAGTGAGTTTGCATCGGCACAAAGGATTGTAGAGGAAAGTGACAGGCGGAGAATCCACATAACAAAACCCTTCTCATGCCCCGCAAAAGTATGGAGGCCAAAAAAAACTAAGCGAAAGTTAGTCCTTGGAATGGACATCAGCTTGGAGGAGTCGTGTACACTTTTGCTATGTACCCTGATGGGTAGAATAGCCTATAGGTCAAGGTGTTCATTTGTCTTGGAGAACTGGGTGAAGATAATCTGGTTATCATTTCTGGGTTGTTGTCCTGAGCTGATCTCTCTGCCTAGAGGTTGGTTGGGCTTTATGTTTAGAAACCCAGATGATTCTGAAAAGGTTCTGAAAACATTCTGGAGTTATGACGGTGGCATCCTAATGCTAAAGCGGTGGCATTTAAGTTTTAACCCCTCTACTAAATATTTCAGCTACAAACACATCTAGGTGCTCCTCTTGAGTTTTCACTACAGATGTGGAATAGAAAAGCCATGGAAGCGGTCGGGAACTCTATAGGGCATTTCCTAAAAATTGAGGAAGAGGACCTCCTCTCTCCGAATAAGAAAATGGAAAAAAATTTAGTTGAAATCGACATCCATGGAAGTCTCTTGGATGTTCTGGAGATAGAATGGTGCGGTCTTCTTTTTGTCCAGTGCCTGGACTATTTGGGGCTACCTTTTCGTTGTACACTATGCCGAAAGGCTGGGCACCTTCAGAAGGACTGCACTCATATTTATGGATCCTTGTCGGATGAGGAGGATGAAGCAGATCCTACGAGTGATACAGTGACTCCTTTGGAGGAGGAAGATACTCCCACTTTTTGCCCAGGTTTTAGTGATCTTGAAAGTTCTCCAACAGACGACACTTCTTTTACAGGTAAGTTAAGACTCTTTTGCCCAAATCTCTACTCGTCGTTGTCTTTATGGGAGCATCAACACTTGAATAGTACTCTTTCCTCTTCCTTGTCTTATAGCATTAGCGAACCTACTATTTTTCCTTTTATTTCTCGACCTGTTTGTGACTCAGCTACGAACCTTACCGAGTCGGCTCCCATTGTAGAGAAGTCCAAACAACCTTCCTTAGTCACACCTTCAGTGGTTTCTTCTCCTGCACCGGGTTATACAGAGTCTGAACTCAGTGATAGTGCTTTAGACAATCTCCTCACTGATATGATTCCATACGAGCATAGGCTTAAAAAACCTTTACCGCTTCCCGTTTTTTCGAGAACTTCACCGGTGGTAAGGAAAGAAACCACTAGATCTACTTCTGACTACCATGGGATGGGACTACCATGGGATGTCAAGCTCTTCAACAACAGACCCTACTTGGTCGAGGGGCCCGAGGTTCGAAGTCTCTCCTTTAAAAATGCGTAGTGCATGCAAGAAGGCGGGAGCTACTTTAAACTTGTTGCCTACAACAACTACTACTTCTGATCTCAGGGCGCTTAGAGGATTAAAATCCCTAGCAAGGGCTAAGATATGATTATTGTTTCCATTAATGTTAGAGGGGTGGGGGGACCCCTGAAACAAAACTCCTTGAGAAGATTGTTACATATTACCTCCCCAAGTATCATTTTATTACAGGAGACTTTGGTATCGACGGACAAGGCAAGATCCTTCATCCTTAAGTTAGGACCCAATTGGATGACTTGCATTGTGAGTGCAGTGGGGACATCTGGAGGCTTACTTGCCTCTTGGGATCCAAAAATTTTCACTTTTGACCCTTTTATAGGTATTGGTGGTATACTTTTGACAGGTCACTCCAATGAGGACAAAAGAAAGCTTTCGATTCTGAACATCTACGGACCATGTCATAATAGGAAGGATTTTTGGGCTTCGGTGGAGGCCTCAGAGCTGTTAGCTCAAAAAAATATGATTATAGTAGGGGATTTAAATCTCACAACTTCACCAACTGAGATATGGGGGAAAAAAGAAAATTGTGATCTTTTATATGGCTACTTTAAGTCTCTTTTTCATAAGCATTCACTCATTGATGTGATTCCAACAAAAACAATGCCAACCTGGAAAAATGGCCAAGCTGGAGAAGATAGTATCTCAAAGAGACTGGACAGGTTTTATATTGTTGAGGAGGTCTTAGCAACAACACAAAGGTACAGGTCATTGGCACAGTTTCTCTATCTATCGGATCACGCTCCGATTTGCCTTGAACTCGGATAGGGTTTCCCAAACGTCACTTACCCTTTCAAATTCAACCTAGGATGGTTAGGAGAGGAAAGCTTCACTACTTTGGTAAAGGATGTCTGGCAGGATCCTGATTTGACTAACGTTACAAATGCTCAAAGGAGACTCATGGCGAAGCTGTCAAAGTTAAAATGTTGTGTTAAAATCTGGGCAAAGAACAAGCATCTTAGAGACACAAAGGATCTTTGAGATATAGAAGAGAATTTGGCTATTAAATACGAACAGATGTTTAAAGTCAGTATTGATGGACAATTTAATCAATCTTGAAAAAGAAAGGAAGCGCCTTTTTCTGGCAGATGAAGAACAATGGCACCAGAAAAGTCGTGCAATCTGGATCAAAAGCGGTGACAAGAACACAAAATTCTTCCACAATTTTGTGAGTTTTAGGCGAAACAAAAAAATCATATGGGAGGTGTAGGATGATTCTGGTGCTACTCTTTCTAGACAGGAAGCAATTAAGACGGAAGCAACAAAGTTTTATAAATGCTTCTACCACGATGTGGGTCATATGTCTATTTTTAATCAATTAAACTCAGTTCGACTCTTCTTGACCATTGTAAATAATGAGGACAAAAGACTATTGGAACAAGCTGCTACAAAGGAGGAACTTCTAGGCATTTTGAGATGTTTTGCAAAGGACAAAAGCCCCGGACCTGATGGTTGGACATCAGAGTTCTTCTTATCCTTCTTTGAACTTGTCCGTCGGGATCTGCTGGATTGTGTGGAGGATTCCAGGGTTAAGGGGAAGGTAATAAACCCAATAAACTCTACTTTTATTGCTTTGATTCTGAAAGGCAATAAACCAACTAGCTTCATGGATTATAGGCCAATAGCTCTTTGCAACTTATGCTATAAGCTCATTGCCAAAGTGATTGCAAAAAGAATTAGATCGATTTTATCCAGAGAATTATCTATGGAACAATTAGGATTCCTCAAAGGAAGACAAATACTAGATGCCATCAGGACTTCTCAAGAATGTTTACATAGCATCAAGAGTAAGAAATTGCAATCCATTATTCTGAAACTGGATTTGAAAAAAGCCTATGACTGCACAGATTGGGATTATTTGAGATTAATTTTGCTGCAAAGTGGCTTTGGGATGCCAACCACAAACTGGATAATGGCGTGTGTCTCCTCCACCAACTTCACAGTTCTGATAAACGGTGAGCCCACAAATATTTTTAATTGCAAAAAAGGCCTCCGACAAGGATGTCCATTGTCGCCCCTCCTCTTCATCTTGATGATGGAAGGTCTCAGCCTGACACTCAACAAAGCAAAAGATGAAGGTTTTATTACTGGTTTAAAGGTGTCCAGGATGCTAAATATTCTACATCTCCTCTTTGTAGATGACATTCTGATTTTGTCTAGAGCTTCTCTTTCTGAATGGAAGGTTATACAGGGTATTCTTCATGACTTTTGCAAGGCATCATGGATGATCATTAATGATCAGAAGTCAATTATTCTTCATTCTGGTGTCAACAATGATACACTTAATGCTATAAAGGATGTTTTTACCTTCCCGAGTAAATACTTGGAGCACGGTTTTCATTATCTGGGTTTTTTTCTAAAACTTGATAACTACAAAGCTGCAAATTGGAACTGGTTAATAGATAAATTCGAGGCTCGGATAAAGCATTGGGGAAATAAGATGTTATCTTTGGTTAGCTACCTAGTGCTTCTTAAGGTTTTCCTAGAGACACAACCAGTGCACTGGTTAGCACTGGCTCACGTTCCGACCTCTGTTCTTAATACTATCTGTAAGATTTGTTTTGCTTTCCTGTGGTCAGGTGTTAAAAACAAGAAGAAGTACCATCTGTGCAGTTGGTTATCGATCGCCAGACCAAAATCATATGGTGGATGGGGGTTACGTAACATCATGTTGTTCAATAGATCTTTGGCCACAAACACTATGTGGAGAGCTATTATGAAGACGGGGATCTGACAAAGTGTTCTAAAAGACAAGTATTTCCCACATTTTTCAGTTTGGACGTGGCTCCATTCAGTGGATCCACTCCACCAAAAGGGTTCCCAAACATGGAAAAAATTGTGTAATACCTTACCCATCATTTTGCAATGGCTAGCCTGGAAACCAGGCATAGGTCATTCAATCACAATTGGCAAAGACACGATCCTAGGCTTAGGACAAGAATCCATTCTAACTACTGAGTTAGTGGGAAGGCTAAACCAAAAAGGCAATTACTTCTTATATCAAGCTACAACCCAGGCCATTGGGGCAGCAACAGGAAAGACTTGGTTATGCAGTGAAGATATAGACCTGTCAATTACTCTTGCTAAAGAATGGGATCACTACAGAGCACTATTGGCCTTCCATATACTGGAAACGTTCCAACTCGACCCTTCAGTTCCATTTTGAAGGCTATAAATGGGCCAATTCCGAACTATGGAAATAAGGAGAAAGCATTCAACTTTGAGAGCAAAGTTACTCTGGAGAAATTTATACTTCATATTGAGTCTGCATCCCTTTGTCCCTCAAGTCTAAACACAGTGTTCAACCCCAAAGCTCTTCCCTTATTGTTGAGAGAACCTCATTGTCTCCCTTATATGAGCTTGCCTTTGGTGGAGGATTGAAGTGGTGGAGGCCCAGTTGAAAGGAACTTGGTTTCTTGGTTCTGAACCGTGTCAACATGGAAGCCTGTAATGTATTTCACTTCTGCTAATCATTATTAATAGAAATACTCCTTTCCCGTCCTATCAATGTCATACAAATATTTGATTATTATCTATGGGCATGTTTGTTATGTTTATTGATGGATTATGTTATCTAATGTGCTAACCCCTTTTATATTATCACTATATGCTTGCACTGCTTGTTAGTTGAGAACTTGTTGCAAGCACAAAGCTTTGGGTCGAAGTGTTCAATGGTGGAACATCATCAAACGTTGGATCGAGGTAGGCTTCTATCTCATCTTGTTTGCACATTGGTTTATGTAGCATATGTTGGAATTGAGTTGATTTCTGCAGTCATACCTGTCTGTTGTGGTTTACCCTGGCCATAGAGAGTTTTTCCCTCGTAACATGGGGTGTCCTTCTCTTTCGCATAGTGTGCAAGGAGGTTGAGCTCAGGGAGGGAACAGAGCTATGGGATCGTTCTTCCTTAGTCTACCCCCAGTGGTGGTGGTGTTACTGCTAGTTGGGGGTGGGGGTGGTGTGGTCGGAGCCTGTACTGGGATTTGTATTGGTAATCCCTCTGTTTGAGGAGGGAGACTTGGTGGAGGAACCATAGCGGGTGGATGCAGATACCATACAGAGATGGCGAGAACAATGTTGGGAAGGGTGAGAGTAGCAGCTACCTGGAATGCTTGGACTTCAGGTGGGGGGTAGAAAAAGGGGATTTGGGTAATGGCTTGGGGGATTGTCTCCCAAACTAGTATTTTCGCTTGGAGAGGGGAAAAGTCTAGGACAAGTGGTTCGGTGGTGTTTTCAGGGAATTCCTGAGGTAGTGGTTCTCCAACTGGTGGAACTTCGATGTGGGGAGGGGCCTCAATGAGAGGAGTGTTGTCTCAGATATTTGTTCTGTTAGAGGAAGCTACACATACTTGTGCTAAAATAGAAGGGTGGAGGAGAGGTGGTGCTCCATGATATGCCCCCAACAAGGATCGGTCCTTGAGTATTCCAGGGCCAATGTCGATGACCGAAAAAGCATCTGAGCTAGTGTGAACAAGGGGGGAGGATGTTATTAATGTTGGTAGAATGATTAGGCTCGTAATGTGTAATTTGGTCGATGGTGACGATTTTCTTGTTGTGGGGGAACATCATCGTACGAAAGACAGAAGAGGCTATCGCCTTCATATCATACATGTAGCTACGTCCAAACAAGATATTGTAATCAAGTGGGGCATCGATAACTTCAATGTCAATCAAGATGGTTTTTTCCCCAAGTTCTACGAGGATATTTTGGAAGATCCCTTCAGGGGATGATGGTCAATCGTCATAAGCTCTCAGGGTGATGGCAGATGGTACTAGCTTAGGTGAGCCAAGTTTCTTCCATACTACTTTGGACATGATGCATGTGGATGCACCTTCATCGATGATGCATCCATGAACTGTGATGTTCCAGATCTTAACTGGTATCTGAAAAGCTACCAGGGAGGGGAGGCGTGGTTCTCCGTTATCTAGATCAAAGGTGATGAGTCGAGTATCGACTGGGTCGATGGGTCTTATTAATTTTAAATATTATAGATATAAATTTAATTAATTATGTACTTCTTAACAATTTCTTATTAGTATAAATATTGGATTGGTATTATTCTGTCATGGCATCTGCCCATTCTTTCTTCTGAATGGCTTCTTCAAAGCAAGTAGGCTCCTTCTCTATAAGACCAGACATCAAAGCCATGTAATTGGAGAATGGCTTAGGTTTCTTGATCTGTCTCATGGTTCCTTCTGGGGTGCCATACTTCTCTCCATCTTGAATAAGTTCCCTTGCCCAAGCTGGCTTTCTCTTGTGAGAGATCGTTATTTGGGGAGGTTCTTGAGATTCTATCATGTCATGATCTTTTGGAATCTCCTCATTAGGGGAAGTTGTGACTTCCCTCACTGGTTCTTCAACTCTGGGAGCTATAGGTTCTTCTTCATATACTTCTTCAAGTTGGCATCTCCTTGATTTCTTGAGTGTTGCATCTTCATCAAAGGTTACATCTCGATTGATCTCAATATGATGGTAACCTGGTATGTAAATTCTGAAGGCCTTGGAGACCTCACAATATCCAGCAAATATTCCCTTCTTTCCTGAAGGGTCCGACTTGGTTCTTCTTTCTTTCGGAATGTGTACAAACATTGGACAACCAAATATTTTGAGATGGTTTACTTCCGGCTTCTTTCCTAAGAACATCTCTTCGGGGGTTTTGAACCCAAGCGCACTATGGGATAATCTGTTTTGTACATACACTGTTGTTCTTGTTGCTTATGCCCATAAGTGCATTGGAAGATCTTGATCATGGATCATAGTCTTCACTGCTTCCATTATAGTTCTATTCTTTCTTTTTGCTACACCATTTTGTTGAGGATTGTAGGGAGTGGTAAGATCCCTCTTAATCTGTGCATCTCTGCAAAAGCTTACAAAGTATTTTGAGGTGTATTCTCCTCTATTATCTGTCCTGAGTATCTTGATCTTTCTTTCAAAGAGATTCTCTATCAAGGCTTTGAATTCCTTGAATTTTCCAAACACTTCATCTTTTGATTTCAAAAAGTAAACCCAGGTTTTGCGAGAATAATCATCAATGAATGACACATAGTATACATACCCACTAAGAGAGGTTGATGTGATTGGGCCACAGACATCTGAGTGGATGAGTTCCAAGACTTCTTCTACTTTACTCTTGCTCTTCGAGAAACGATTCTTTATGTTCTTTCCTTGTGCACATCCCTTGCACACACCTTCATGATCAACTTTGAATTCTGGTAGACCTGTAACTACCTTGCTCACATATGGTAATGCCTTGTAGTTGATGTGAGCTAGTCTTCTATGCCAAAGTTCACATGGACTCTCAATGGAATGAGTCAAGGCCGCATTTGAGTGACCTTTTAGCTTATACAAGCCACCTTCTTCTGTTCCAATAACAATTGCATCTTCTATGGTTTTTCCTTTAGGCCACATAAGAACTTCACCATCTATGAAAGCAACTATGAAGCATTTCTTATCTAAAGCTAAGATAGAAAGTAAGTTCTTTGTCAAACCTGGTACATACAGTACATCCTTCATCTTCATTGGGGTCCCTGAATCAAGTTTGTAAATGGACTCTCCCACTTCTTTGATAAGGTACTGGTAATCATCTCCAAGTGTAACTTTCTGGGGAAAGTTCTTTTCTGTAAGGCTGGAGAGAATGTCTCTCTGACCTGTCATGTGCTTGGAAGCACCACTATCTATGAGCCAAGTATCCTCACCAGGTGACACTGATCCTGAGAGGGCAGAGATTAAGACATAGTCTTCAATCTTTTCTTTAATCATCTTTGTGGGTGGCTCTTCATCTTCAACTATATGGGCATGGTGCCTTTTGTTTCTCTTCTTGTATTCTTCTCTTCTAGTTGGACCATTATTAGCAATATGTCCCATCTTGTCACAATGGTAGCATTGATAAGAGGATAAATCTTTTACTCGTCTTTGACATTTCTGAAATTTCTGGAATCTCCTTGGAAGGTGAGATTCTTTATGAGAGTTGTTGAATCTCTTTGGGGGGTGAGATTCCTTATGTTGATGAGTCTCCTTCTGGAAGTGAGACTTCTTCTTTCCTCTTTTAGTATGAGCAGCTAGAGCCTAATCTTCATCTCTTGATAACACTGCTTCTCGGTTGGCTACTCTTGCTTCTTTTTGAACACATTCTTCCCATAAGCTCTCAAAGTGAAGTTTCTAGAAAATCTCTAGATAACCTAATAACTCTAGAACCCATTTTAGATGAGATGCATAAGTTAATGTAAGTTAGTCTAAGATCTTGAAAAAAAAGCTTAGTCTAATAATATAAAAACTTTTAAAAACCATTATAAAAATTAATAATATAAAAACTTTAAAAAATGATAATAATTTTAAAAGTTTTAAAAACTCGAATTTTTAGGTATTAAATATTTTTAACTCATTTGTAAAAAAATTGGTTAAATACTCAATCGAATCCGAGTTAAACTATATTCATATTACTTTATTTATAAAGAAAAGGATATTTGATAATTTTCTAAACATTTATATGAAACAAAATTTATTTTTATTAGAAAACCCAATTTTTAAATTAACACCAATTTTATTTTTATTGGAAAACCCAATTTTTATATTAAAAATGAGGAAGAAATAGATTGGCGTGAATGTATGAAAGGGTTCCAAAAATTGAAATAATCAAATATTCAGAAATTTAGTATTGGTGAGAAGAATTCAGGCCCACTAGCACTTGTAAAATTTAGTATTGGTGTCAAGAATTGAGGGCGACGAGCACTGGTAAAGCAAATCCAATTCTTACTTTACAGTTTTACGTAAGTGGTGGGTAGAGTATCTTCGTCTTTTCATTTCTTTAACACTCGATTGACATGACCATTGCTCTGGAAGAAAACCACAAGTCATAAATATATTAGAAAATTTTAACTTTAATTTTATATTGAAAAAAAAAAAGAGGGAGAAATAGATTGGTGTAAATGCGTGGACTAAAAGTTGAGATAGTCAAGACTCGTTTGATTTCGAGAAGAAATTTAGTCGGAGAACTCGGTTGGTGACAGGAATGGAGGGCGACGGGCACTTGCAAAGCAAATTTCGTGCATGCTTTACAGTTGTATAATTTATACGGTTGAGTATAATTTCGTGCACAACCGAGGGTTGAGTGTTGAAATTTTGGGGTTTTGTTATTTGACAATTTAACAGATTTTTTAATTAAACTATTATAAACAGAATTATTTTTCTTTTAAAATTTTGGGGTTTTGGATAAAACAAAACAACAATTTAACCAATTTTTTAATTAAATTATTATAATTCTTTTAAAATTTTGGGGTTTTGGGGATCAGAAGGATAGACCTCAACTCATGAAATTTTGCATAACCGATTTTTTAATTAAACTATTATAAAATCATCAAATGTTTTGATAATGAGGGATCATAAGGAAAGAATTCATGAAATTTTGCATAACCGATTTTTTAATTAAACTATTATAAAATCATCAAATGATTTTAAAACAGAATTATTTTTCTTTTAAAATTTTGGGGTTTTGGATAAAACAAAATAAAGGTTAACATGGATTTTCTCATAAAAACAAAAATAATGAGGGATCAAAGGATAGACCTCAACTTATGAAATTTTGCATAACCCACTTTTTAATTAAACTATTATAAAATCATCAAATGATTTTAAAACAAAATTATTTTTCTTTTAAAATTTTGGGGTTTTGGATAAAACAAAACAAAGGTTAACATGGATTTTCTCATAAAAACAAAGATAATGAGGTAGAATGCCGGGATTTTCTCATAAAAACAAAGATAATGAAGACCTTGCCTAAATCTTGAAAGGTAGAATGTCGGGATTTAATCCAGGCCGTTGATCAAGTCGATGATTTGGACCGCAGATCCGGATGACACCGGGCTTTCGAGTTCCAGGGATTCAAAAGGTAAAGGAGGAACGCTTGTGTCGCGATCCTCTGAATCGTGAAACCTCGAAAGCATTTAGAGGATTAGCACCAGGTCATGGGATCAGTCGTATGACAAGTGACCCAAGGGAGGAGCTAAGGATCTGTTAGACCCTTTCGGGTTTCGGCATTTTGAAAGTCAGAGAACAAGGGAACGCTTGCATCGCGATTCCCCGAATCACAAAAGCCGGAAGCATCTTTTTGGTAAGGCCTGTGGTCATAGCCAACAATCACATGGGGGAGGATAAGGGAAAGGAGGGTCTGCGCCAGACCCCATAGAAATTCGGGGATTCTGTTCCTTGAAGAAAAGACAAAAAGAAAAAAAAAGAAAATCTTAGTTGTCGTAGTGGGTGTGTGACAAATTGATATCAGAGCATGGTTACAGCACTTGGCCTGCTTGGGCTCATGAACGAGTTGCGCAAAAACTCCATTGAGGTACTCTTAAAAGAAGTAACCCTCTACCTTAACCCTCTTTATCAAAAGCTGAAGTTAAGAATGAAAATTTTCTATTGTGTGTATGCATGTGAAAAATATGAATTATGCGCTAATTGTGAATGAATATAATGTTGACTAACAAGAAGTGTTTTTCTTGCACAAGAAGCGGACGATCAACCGTGGGAAATTGCAGACGCATAGAATGGTGACGCACCATGAAGTGGGGGATGGCTCCCACAATAGAGACGAAGAGTCTGACGAAAGGAGAGCAGTAGAGACCCCTCCAGATCTAGCTGAGACTGTGAGAAGCCTCATGGTCAAACTACAGAGCTACAAGGCCGACAACGAGAGGTTGATAAAAAAGCAAGAGAAGCAAATGGAAATTAATGCAGTCTTGTTGTAGAGCTTATCTGACATACAAAGACAACTGCAGCATGGACCTGACACTAGTCACGCGGACCGACGACAAACAAGGAGAAGTCGAAGCCCACTTGGGATACAGAAACATGGTCTTTTAAGTGGCCACACTGGGAGGAGCACCTCGAGGGAGGTCCACTCCAAAGATAAGGGACAAGCGTCAAACGATTCCTCTGGAAAGGAAACTGGTGAATCAGAGGGATCTTCTAGTAGCATAACTAGTTCTTATTCCCGAAGAAAACGAAAGAAGCGAAATCATTCCAAAAATCATAATCTCAAAGAATTAAAGAAGGCTAAACCACCCTCTTTCGACGGCAAAATAAAAAAGGGAGAGGAAGCGGAGGCCTGACTACTTGGATTAAAGAAGTATTTCAGAGTCCATGACTTCTCAGAAAATTTGAAGGCCTGAGTNTCCATTTGGTGGGAAGACCTTAAGAATGTAAAAGGGATTCACGAAGAAGACCTATCTTGGGAACGGTTTGAGAAATACTTCAGGAAGAAGTATTTGTCGAAAATGTATTTCGACGAAAAGACTAACGAATTCTATGAACTCAAGCTGGGGCAACACACCATAGAGGAATATGTCAGCAGATTCTTCGAGTTGTTGAGGTACGTACCCTATATAAAAGCAGAAAAGGCAAAGGTGCAACGATTCATCAGTGGACTACCTAAGGACTATCAGAACAGGATTGAGACCCTAGAGGATATTATCCGAAAGGCAAGATATTGTTATGAACAGCTTGGGCATCAGACATAACCTCGTGAAGGCTCGAAGTAGAAGAATAGTTCGGGATTCCAAAAAAAGGGGTTTAAATCTCCAATATTTAAAAACTATATAAAAGATTCAAGGATGAGCTTCCCAACTCGAAGTTTACACCAGCAGAATTTCCCCTCCCAGAGTGAAAATAAACCTTTTGGATCTACCCCAGGAAGGATTGATAACCCAAAGAAAGAACCTTTGAAATGTTGGGGTTGTGGAGAAGAGCATCTGCTGAGGGACTGCTCGCACCGACAACAGAACAGTCGAAGAATTTACAACGTTCAAGAAGCTACCACCGTCAATGACGTGGCCAGGAGTATGCCGCAAATTTATGCAGCTGTGGATAATAAACAAGCTGACCACCAAGCTTCAGTGGTGGAGATGGAAGGTATGATCATCAACTATCTAGTGTCTATTCTAATTGACCCTAGTTCAAATTTGAGTTATATAGCTCCTAAGGCTGTTGATAAGTGTAAACTACAACCACATAAACACACCAAGCCATGGTTGGTACAGCTAGCCATTGGCACCAAAAGAAAGGTAGCGGAGGTCATACCAGCTTGCGAATTCACTATGGGTGAATTCCCCACCCAAGAAACCCTTAACATATTACCCCTAGGATCGTATGATCTGTTGATTGGTATGGATTGGCTAGCCACATATAAAGCCAGACTAGACTGTTACCATAAAACCTTAGAATGTGTAAGTGAAGAAGGAAGAAGGATAACCCTTCAAGGGATCCAAAAACTTGTCTCAGTGAGGCGAATATCAGCCCTGCAAATGAGAAAGTATTGTAGGAAGGGATGTCCACTATATGCGATACAGGTGTTGGAATCCATTGAAGATGACAAACCAAGCCTCGAAGACCACCCCACACTAAGAGAATATAGAGATGTGTTTCCGGAAGAGGTATCGGGTCTACCTCTAAGAAGGGACATTGACTTCTCGATAAAACTTGCACCAAGAGTGGTGCCAGTGTCTAGGACACCCTACAGGATGAGCACACCCGAGTTAGTTGAGCTTAAATAACAACTAAAAGAAATGATAGACAAAGGCTATATCCGGCCCAACATGTCTCCATGGAGAGCACCAGTTCTATTTTTGAAAAAGAAAGACGGTACCCTCCGACTGTGCATAGATTA
Organism: Picea engelmannii; assembly: GCA_009831015.1. NCBI lineage: Eukaryota > Viridiplantae > Streptophyta > Pinopsida > Pinales > Pinaceae > Picea > Picea engelmannii. The sequence goes on from ML826919.1 coordinate 40,290, forward strand.
TAGACAACTCAATAAGGTAACCATAACGAACAAGTACCCCTTACCCAGGATCGATGATATGTTCGATCAATTGGGAGGTGCTTCCATCTTCTCAAAGATTGACTTGAGATCTGGATACGATCAAGTCTGAATCAAGGGTGAAGACATCCACAAAACTGCCTTCAGGACTAGATATGGTCACTATGAGTTTGTGGTAGTACCATTTGAATTGACCAATGCCCCTGCCACTTTTATGTGCTTGATGAACAATGTGCTCAGCAAAATCCTAGACAAATTTGTACTGGTTTTTATTGACAATATATTAATTTACTCAAAGAATAGAGAGGAACATGAGGAACATCTTAGACTTGTGCTTCAAGTGCTAAGAGAACATCAGCTCTATGCCAAATTTAGCAAGTGCAACTTCTTCCAGAAGCAAATACATTACTTAGGCCATGTCATATTTGAAGAGGGAGTAGCAGTAGACCCTGACAAGATCAGGTCTATCATGGAATGCCTACCCCAAAGGACGTTTCAGATATCAGATCCTTTATGGGCTTAGCAGGATATTATAGGAGATTTATAAAAGGATTTTCCAAGATTGGTTGTCCAATCACTGCCCTCCAGAAGAAGGGAGATAAATTCACGTGGACACAAGAATGTGAAGAAATATTTCAATCCCTAAAACATCTACTGACCCACACACCCATGTTGAAGATCGTCGATCCTGAAGTTGACTTCCTCGTGTGCACAGATCCCTGTAAGGAAGGGCTTGGAGGAGTCCTTATGCAAGGAGGAAGTGTAGTCTACTATGAATCCCGAAAGTTGAATGAGCACGAAGCCAACTATATGACCCATGATCTAGAGCTGACCGCCATAGTGCATGCCTTAAAGATGTGGAGGCATTACCTCATGGGGAGGAAATTTGTACTCATGATAGACCACTGTGGATTGTGATAT
>ML826920.1:35518-47164 GCA_009831015.1 Picea engelmannii
ACATATGTTTCAATGCCAAATAATTGACCATAGAATTAAGGATTGCCCTCGACCAACGTGGAAAATGTTGAAACCCAAGTTGCAAACAATGTTCAAATGCAAGGCTTTGTGGCCTTTCCCTTCACAAATAGTGAAGGTTGTAAGGAAGGGAAAAGATCCTCAAATCCAAAAAGATTAACTAACCATGGCACCTATCCCTGTCCCAACTTCTATGAAGATTGTTAGCTCGATTGTGGGAAAATTTCTCTTTGGGGCTTCCCAACCCACCTCCTATCTAAAATGTGGGGGACATATGAGCTAACCTTTTCTCCCATGAATTAACTCTTAGTGGGATCATTACGTTAAAGACTCTTAGAAACAAAATGTTAGAACCTTAAATGAGTGTTCCTTTCCCCAATTGCATAATGTACCTCTCCAAATGATTTTTGTTTCCTTGAGATCTTGAGAGATGATGAGGCTATGAATTTTCATGTTGAAAGTTTGTAATGAAGATAGTGTAATGAACCTCAAAATTCTCATAAAAAAAAAATGTGTGGTACAATATTTGCTACTTAATTTTGTTTAATCCACTCATGAGCTAGGTACTTACACTTTGTTTTTTCTTGCATGACCTTATAACATACCAGCTTAATACTCTTGGCTTAGTACCTTACAAAAATCGAATGCAAGTATATTCTAATTCTTACTTTATTATAAGGGATTTATTATAATGCCTGCACCTACCTATATGCTAGGATTGGAATTTCAGTACTTTATTATAAGGGCTTTACTATAATGCCCGCACCTACCTATATGCTAGGATGGGAATTTTCGCCCCTTTGTTTTTAATAGAATCGGACCATTGGATTTTTGCGCATAAATTTATATCTCGGGTTTTAAATGCTTATACACTACCTAACTATGTCAACATCAGTCTTCAAGTCCCGATCATGGTACGTGACAGGAAAGGTTTTAAGGAGATTAATGAATGGTTTAGGAGTGGTTTCCAAGTGTTTTACTTTGATGGATCTACTTTAGTTATGTTACAACTTGTCCTAACCATAACGAACTGAACCTGATCAAGTCCGCGTCATTCTCTACACCACTTAACTAACTAAATCCCCTCCGCTTGTCGGAGTAATGAAAAGACACCTTCATGGTTTGGCAGCCGACTAGTTCACTGGACAGTCATAGTTTTACTGTTGGTTTACTTCGTATCTTCTGCATTTAGGGAGGCGGATGTACCTATCAAGGGGAGTTTAAGACTCTGTCTGGGAAATTAATTAAGGGTCCTACTAACCTCAGCCCCGATGTCTCTTTCTCCTGCTCCTCCCAATCTTGATGTGCCAGCTTGCCCTAGTGTAAGGTTTTGTACTTCCCATGATGAAAGAGTGTACACATGCCTCTTAGGTCTTGGCGGTCTCATTTCTCTCTTGTGCCTTCGAAGGAAATGGATCTTTTTTATGCAAACTTCCACAGGGAAAAATATTCCACCTTCGTGAGCAACCCTTGGTGCAGTCGACGACAATACCTGGTAAGTTCTCTTGAAGGGACTGTCGTATTTCGAATCCGAACAGAGTTTGTTGTTTTTGGTTGAAACCGAGAAGAATTTGTTTTCTGTACACTTTACTGTGGGTTACAAAATTTCCTTATTCCCGATAGAGTCTATGCGTTCTTTTATTTTAGTAGTGACAGTAGAAAAGGTTTTCTTACTATAACCATGAGTCGCAAAACCTCTACTTCTGTGAACCTATATTTCGTGTTCACTGTTTGTGTCCCGTGGGTCTATTTCCAGTTTAATCCTTCATTTACCCTATACTTAGCAACTGTAATCTGGAGTGACTTAGAGTATTTTTGAATAGTTTACACCTTCGTCGTGCTCCAGGAACTAAAGGGTCCAATTGGGTTCTCAACGTATATGTTTCTCCTCTGTGACTGGTACATAACATTTGTAGGAAGATAGTGATATACCAGTAAATTATCCCTCGATGATGTTAGGTTATTCTCCACGACTACTTTTATTGGTGAAAAGTATGATACCGTTCTTTGCATTCTTTGCTTTGTTTGTCAAGGGTTTTTATCAAATGATTTCTTGCTGTTGAATTCGCAATGCTATTTTATTTTGTCAAGGAAATTATTTGACATTCTGTATAAATGGTTTTCTCTGTATTAATGGTGGGACTCTTATTGTTGCGAGGGTAACCACCAGGAGCTCCCAGACCCTTCTCTCCTCAGTCGGGGTTGACTACGAAGCAAAGCATGGTAACAGGAGGGTGTGGCGTTTCGGCCCTAAGTTAAGTGATCCGATAGCTATGGTTATCATTATTCCCTTTCAAGTTTATAAAACAAGATCCCACTCTGTAGTTTTTCTAATGTTTATCGTGATGGCCGAATGCAGGTGTGCCCACTTCACAGCACAGGTTCCGACCTCTGTTCATCCTGGCAAAGGTACTCGGGTTCGAAAATATGACCCTTCAACTTGTTTCTGAAATCACGACCTGGAGGTCTCGATTATGTTCGTAGTTTTTTGATGGTAAGAGTAACCTTTATTCATGCACCGATTCCCTGTATCAAATAACTGAGGGTTTAATCCCATTTTTGTTTATCAAAGTTCCAATTTAAGGATATATATATATATATATATATATATATATATATATATATATATATATATATAAGCATGATGTGGGAGACTTGTGAATGAAATTATTGTTTTCTTTTGTTTAAAAGAAATATTTACCCCAACAGAATTTTTATTAGAGGTCTCGCATCTTCAGACTCTGTGTATTCGTATGTGTTTGTTTTTTATTGGTTGCTTCTTCACCAAGAATTGCATTACTCTGTAATTTCTGAGAATGTGAAGCGATTTAACAAAAATGCTTTGTTTCCTTTCTGCGTACAACATAAATAAGATATGCCATACGTTGTTAATGTAGTAGCGAGTTTATCTATCTGTTTCTTGTAGTATTATCCTAGCATGATTATATCATCCAAAAATTAGGGTGGTCTTACTCCTTGGATTACGTTTGTTCCCATATGCTTCATTATTCTCGACTGTATAAGTGGATTATGTTTACAATTTGAAACATACATATACATGTAATAGATCTATTCGTGCATTGATATATATTCGACTCTGTTTAAATTTTGAGACATATATGTGCATATAATAGTTATGTTCGTTCATTGATGCACATTCGACTCTGTTTAAAGTTTGAAACATATATGTGCATATATAGCTATGTTCGTTCATTCGACTCTGTTTAAAGTTTGAAACATGTATACGCATATAAAAACCCTATTCATTTATTAGACTCTATTAAATTTTGAAACATATATAAGCATATAATGGCTCTATTGGTTCATTAATACATATTCGATTTTGTTTAAAAATTGATTCTGGAAAATAAATCTGCAATTAAATCCTATAGTCTCTTCACTGAATTCCGAACAGTCTTTGTCTAGGTTCTTGCATGCATACTAGCATTAAGGATCCCACTATAACAATAACCAATTCGTTCCACAAAGGTAGAATACTGAACATTTAGGTACAGGAAAAGACTTACAACAATTACATGATCATTAAAACAGATACTAGAACTCTTTCTGTATAGCGATAACATGTACAGTATCTCCAATATAAAATCATTCAAACAGATAGAGTTTAGAGTACATATCTGAACTAATCTTACAGAGAAAACAAAGGGAATAGCCATGTCCCTCCCAACTGTAGAACCGAGCAACCACGATTACTTGCCCGATTCACCCCCTAGCCTGACCATGAGTCCATAAGGGCGAACTTGGAAATCCCTCTACATCATTGTCCTACAACTCAGTCACCTTTTTCTCCTTGCCTCACACCCTTCCGTTGTTCATAACAGCAAGTGAAAAAAGAAAAACCAAAATAGACTCTTTTCCCCAGCATACTTAGCAGCGTCCTGCCTCCTCACATATGCTTATTTGTAACTTGCCTAGGTCTTTTTCCTTCTTTGGAATTTTCGCAACTTCCTAAATCCCTAGTTTTTAGGGGCTGTTAATGGCCAAATCATTAATTTTCCACTTGTAAAAATCATCCCAGGGGTAGTTCCAACATGTTCCCCACTCATGGAGTCATGGTCAACTACTTTTAACATGGTTGCTCCATTTGTCTTCCTGCAATCAATATAAAATATTATGTTTTCAAACAAGTGTCATTATCAAATAGTTAGTTGGGTCAAATCAGATTTTTGCCCAATAGTCATAATAATTTATTACAATTAACAAATTTGAAATTCGGAATTGCCATAAATGGCAAAAATTTTCCAAATTTGAATTTACCAAAAACGGAATAATTTCCTAGAAATTTAAATTTCCAAATAATTTTATTTTGGGGGATGTCACATCCTTCCCCCGTTCAATAAAACACTATCCTCAGTGTTCGTTCCTTTCTTGGAACAATATTGGATGAGATTTCCACAAATCTCCCTTCAATTCCCAAGTGGCCTCCTTGGGACTAAAGTGCTTCCATTGCACCTTTACCTGAGAGACGGCTTTGTTCCGAAGCGCTATTTCTCTCCAGTCCAGAATGCATAGGGGTTCCACCTGGAATTCACCTTCGGGTTCCACCTGGAATTCACCTTCAGGTTCCACCTGTACCAAGTTCCAATCAATCATATGAGTAGGGTCGTGAACATATTTTTTCAATAAAGAAACATGAAATACATTATGAATTCTTAGATTCGTTGGCAATGCAAGTTGATACGCTACGGGTCCAATTCGAGCTAGTATCTTGAAGGGCCCACAGAACCTAGGTGCCATCTTGGCACAGTTTTCTATCTTCAATGAGCTTTTTTGGGGTTTGACCTTCAAATATACATTGTCTCCCGTTTGAAACTCTAAGTGTCTTATTTTCAGATCTGCATAGCTCTTATGTCTGTCATGTGCTTCCTTCAAGTTCTGTTGTACCTTTCTTGCCATGTTCTCCATTTCTTGGAGCATTTCTGGTCCAACCATGAGTCTGTCAGCTGGGTTATCCCAACTAATTAGAGTCGTACACTTTCTATCGTACAATACTTCGAAAGGGATCAACTTTGCTAAAGTTTGGTACCCATTGTTATATGCAAATTCTACCAAGTGTATATAATCCTCCCACTTGTTTGGTTTTGTTCTTACGTACATGCAGATCATATCCTCTATGATTTGGTTTGTCCTTTCGGTTTGTCCATCCGTTTGTGGATGATAACTTGTACTGAAATTCAAGTTGGTATTGATCCCTGCAAACAATTCCTTCCAAAAAGCGGATGTGAATTTTACGTCTCTATCTGAAATCACCATTTTAGGAATACCATGTAGTCTAAAGATTTCTTTCATGAATATTTCAGTGATGTTTATATCTTTAAAAGTAGACTTTATAGGAATAAAGTGTGCAGACTTACTAAGTTTATCGATTAAAACCATGATGGAGTCATTCTGTTTCTGATTTTTAGTCAAACCTGTTATAAAGTCGAGTGATACAGTCTCCCATTTCCATTCTGGCACTGGTAATGGTTATAAGAGACCGGCTGGATGCTGGTGTTCGGCCTTAACCTGTTGACAATCTTGGCACCTAGACAAGTATTTTGTTGTTTCGCCCTTCATATTAGGCCAATAAAATAGTTTCCTAAGTGTTGTTATCATTTTCTGGTAACCTGGGTAGCCAGAATACGACTTCTTATGCACTTCGTCCAAGATTGTTAATTTTAACCCTGTTGAATCTGGTATGTAAAGTTTGTTTTTAAATCATAGCAGCCCTTTCTCGTCGATACTTAGATCTAGTTTATCTGAGTTTGCAGTATTGTTTGGTAGTTCTTCCATTATTTTAGTATAGTTTTTGTCATCAACACCAGCCATCCTTATTCTTTCTTCCAGATCACTATTTTCCCTGCTAATATTCATCTCAAATAATCCATGGATTCTTCTACTTAAAGCATCTGCTACTTTGTTTTCCTTGCCCTTGATATGTCTAACCTTGAAGTTTAATTCTCTTAAGAAGGCTAACCACCTTTCTTTCCTTGCGTTAAGATCTGGTTGGTTAAACAGATATTTCACCCCGCTGTTGTCCATTAATAATAGGAATCTTTTGCCCATTATGTAGTGTCGCCACATCTTTAAGGCGTGTATTACTGCTACCAATTCTAAGTCATGAGTGATGTAATTTCACTCGTGTTCTTTTAATTCTGGGAATCATAACAAATAACGTGTCCTTCTTGAGTTAGGACACCACCTAGCCCTTCTTTACTCACATCGACACATACAGTGAAGTCTTTATCTAGGTCTGCTACTTTCAATATGGGTGTCGTTGTCAATAATTCCTTTAGTTTGTTGAAGTTGTCTTGACATTATCTGACCAGTTAAAACTGGTTCCTATCTTTTGTAGTGATGTGATAGGGTAGGCTATCTTGGAAAACCCTTCTATAAACCTGCGGTAGTATCCAATGATTCCCATGAATGACCATATATCTGCTACATCTTTAGGTACCGGCCATTCCATAATGGATTTTGTCTTTTCTGAGTCTACGGCAATGCCCTCTGCTAAAATTGCATGTCCAAGATATTGTATTTCTTTCTGATAGAAGGCACACTTGTCGAAGTTGGCATATAGTTTGTGCTTCCTTAACATTTGCAGAACTATTCTTAAGTGTTCCTCATGTTCCTCCTCCGTCTTTGAATAGACCAGGATATCGTCGATGAATACTACCATGAACTTGTCCAAGTACTCACTGAAAATACTGTTCATTAGGCACATAAATGTGGCTGGGGCATTAGTGAGTCCAAAAGGGATGACTACAAACTCATAGTGTCCATATCTTGTCTGAAATGATGTTTTGTTTATGTCCTCGTCTTTTATCCGAACTTGATGATAACCGAATCGTAAATCCAATTTTGAAAAGATCTTGCCCCCCCTACTTGATCGAACAAATCATTTATCCTTGGTACGGAATATTTATTCTTAATAGTCATTTTGTTCAGTTGTTTATAATCGATACATAATCTTAGAGTACCGTCCTTCTTTTTCACAAAGAGGACTGGTGCTCCCCAAGGTGAGACACTTGGTCTGATCTACTCTTTGTCCAACAATTCTTGTAGTTGTATTTTTAATTCTGTCAGTTATGGTAGACTCATCCAGTAAGGCGCCTTTGAGATAGGGGAAAAATCGAGTAACAGATCTATGGAGAAGTCTATTTCCCTTCTAGGGGGTAATTTTGGTATCTCATCCAAAAACATGTCTCTGAAATCACGTAGGACAACAAAGTCTTCCAACTTTGGCTTATCCTTCTTTTCTGCTTATCATCACTTGGATGGCATAAACTTGACATCCTTTTCTCACACATTTCTTTAGTTGCATCGCTGAAATTTGTCTGACTGATACCAGTTTTGGTATACCTTGGGTTGTCCTGGTGGTGCCGGAATCATCTTTATAGCTAAGTATCTTTGTACAACAATTTAATATTGCTTTGTGTCGTTCCAACTAGTCCATCCCAATAATCATATCGTAATATCCTAGTGGTAGGATGTTCAGATCGGTTCTTATAGTTTGACCATCTAGGCTGAATTCAAAATCTGAAATATAGTCAATTACTTTCCTTTTTGTACCTGTCGCTAGTTGCACCAGCCATGATTTTGCATGCTTCAGTCTCTTAAGTTTATTTGACTCTACTACCTTCGAAGTAATATAACTTAAGGTTGCTCCGGGGTCAATTAAAATAGAAATTTGAGTGTCATGGATTTTACCTTCGACTTCTACCACTGAGGGCTGGTGGTTAGCTTGGTGTCCATCGATGGTTGCATTTATCCGATGTAGGCTCATGCCCACGTCTCCCACTGTCGAGGCTTCTTGCAGGTTATGAACAACAATTCTGTTTGTTGAACTCAAACGTGGGCAGTTCCTCCTGAGATGAGGCTCTCCACATTCCCAACACTTTAATGGCTCACGAGAGTTGTCCCCAAACCTCCTCATTCCCAGGTTTACCGGTTTTTCGCTTCCTTGCGTATTCAGAAGATTGGAGTGAAAATCCTTTCTCGAAAAACTCTTTGTTGTATTCTGATAAAGAGCTAGCCGGTACCCCTTCTTCCGCTGGTTCATTCGATCTTATTTCTGATCCTTCCAGGCTTTGGGAAACTATGCTCGTTGTTTATATTGGTCATATCACATTCGTTCTTTTCTGAATACTTCGCTTAAGGATTTGGGGTTGTCCAACTCAATTTTGTCCTTGTAGGATTGTGGTAGACAACTTAGAAATCGATGAATTTTTACTTTATCCTCCCAGATGTATAGTACGAACCTTAGAAGATCCAGAAATTTATTTATAAGGTCCTCCATTGTCATCTGTCCGAGTTGTAACTCATAAAATTATTTTTTCTTCCTTTCGCAGTAATTTTCAGAAAGGTATTGTTTCTTGAAATACTTCTTAAAGTTAGACCATTCCAACTGTTTCTCCTTTATGCCCTTGGGAAATTTCATATCTTGCCACCAAATACTGGCCTTCCCTTTCAGAGTGTAGATGGCCATCCTGACCTTCATGTTTTTGGAATAGTTGTAGATTTGGAAATACTTTTTGATGTCCAACAACCATGCCTCTGCTTCTTCTCCTGTCCTGGATTCCCCATCAAAGATAGTGGGTTTAATATTTTTAAATTCTCCTTCAAGGTGGTCTACTTGTTTTCTTTTTCTATCAATTTTAGTTCCATCTTCAGTTGGAGGTGTTCCTTCAGACAAACTATCTCCTTTTTTTGTTTCTAGCCCTGAGTTCTTGGAGGCTCTCTTGCTAACTGCTTCATCGTTATTATTGTCTTTTGGGATTTTCTTGGTCACTATATTGCGCAGCAGGACTTCGTTTATCTCATGCTGTTCTTGTTGTGCCTTCTTCAATTTTTCATTGTCGGCTTTAAAGATCTGTAGCTCAAAAATCAAGTTCCTCATTGTTTCCAACACTTCTGTGGGTGAGCTTCTGTCACTATTCTGCCTTGTATCTCCAGGAGGTCCTTGCTGTGGATTTTCTTCCATCCTGTTTTCTACATTGTCTCGAGATGCCATACTATTCACCAAAACAGAGAAAGTTTCTATTTGTAACCACACAATTTATTAGTGTTTTTGGAAAAACAATTATATACTAAGCACTACAGTGGTCCTATTCAGGCCTAGTGTTGTAACTTTCACTCTGATACCATATGTAATGAACCTCAAAATTCTCATAAAAAAAAAAATTATGTGGTACAGTATTTGCTACTTAATTTAATTTAATCCACTCGTGAGCCAAGTACTTACACTTTTTTTTTGCTTGAATGACCTTATAACATACTAGCTTAATACTCTTGGCTTAATACCTTACAAAAATCGAATGCAAGTATATTCTAATTCTTACTTTATTATAAGGGCTTTATTATAATGTCTGCACCTATCTATATGGTAGGATTGGAATTTCAGTACTTTATTATAAGGGATTTACTATAATGCCCACACCTACCTATATGCTAGGATGGAAATTTCCGCCCCTTTGTTTTTAATAGAATCGGACCATTGGATTTTTGTGCACAAATTTATGTCTCGGGTTTTAAATGCTTATACACTACCTAACTGTGTCAACATCAGTCTTCAAGTCCTGATCGTGGTACGTGACAGGAAAGGTTTTAAGGAGATTAATGAATGGTTTAGGAGTGGTTTCCAAGTGTTTTCCTTTGATGGATTTACATTAGTTATGTTACAACTTGTCCTTACCATAACGAACTGAACCCAATCAAGTCCACGTCATTCTCTTCACAACTGAACTAACTAACTCCCCTCCACTTTCCGAAGTAATGAAAAGACACCTTCATGGTTTGGCAGCCAACTAGTTCACTCGAAAGTCATAGTTTTACTATTGGTTTACTTCGTATATTTTTCATTTAGGAAGGCGGATGTACCTATCAGGAGGAGTTTAAGACTCTGTCTGGGAAATTAATTAAGGGTCCTACTAACCTCAGCCTTGATGTCTCTTTCTCCTGCTCCTCCCAATCTTGATGTGCTAGCTTGCCCTAGTGTAAGGTTTTGTACTTCCCATGCTGAAAGAGTGTACTCATGCCTCTTAGGTCTTGGCGGTCTCATTTCTCCCTTATGCCTTCGAAGGAAAGGGCTCTGTGTTATGAAAACTTCCATAGGGAAAAATCCGTCGCCTTCGTGACCAACCCTTGGTGCAGTCGACGACAATACCTGGTAAGTTTTCTATAAGGGACTATCGTATTTCGGATTCGAATAAAGTTTGTTGTTTTTGGTTGAAACCAAGAAGAATTTGTTTTCTTTACACTTTACTGTGGGTTATAGACTTTCCTTACTCCCAATAGAGTCTATGCATTCTTTTATTTTAGTAGTGATAGTAGAAAAGGTTTTCTTACTATAACCATGAGTCACAAAACCTCTACTTCTGTGAACCTATATTTCGTGTCCACTATTTGTGTCCCGTGGGTCTATTTTTGGTTTAATCCTTTGTTTACCCTTTACTTAGCAACTGTAATCTGGAGTGACTCATAATAGTTCCGAATAGTTTACACCTTTGTCGTGCTCCAGGAACTAAAGGGTCCAACTGGGTTCTCAACGTATATGTTTCTCCTCCGTGACTGGTGCATAACATTTGTAGGAAGATAGTGATCTACCAGTAAATTATCCCTTGATGATGTTAGGTTATTCTCCACAATTACTTTTATTGGTGAAAAGTATGATACCGTTCTTTGCATTCTTTGCTTTGTTCATCAAGGGTTTTTATCAAATGATTTCTTGCTCTTGAATTCGCAATGCTATTTTATTTTGTCAAGGAAATTATTTAACATTCTGTATAAAGGGTTTTCTCTGTATTAATGGTGGGGCTCTTACTATTGCGAGGGTACCCACTAGGAGCTCCCGGACCCTTCTCTCCTTGGTCGGGGTTGACTACGAAGCAAAGCATGGTAACAGGAGGGTGTGGCGTTTCGTCCCTAAGTTAAGTGATCTAACAACTATGGTTATCATTATTTCCTTTTGAGTTTATAAAACAAGATCCTACTCTATAGCTTTTCTAATGTTTACCGTGATGGTCGAATGCAGGTGTGCCTACTTCACAGCGCAGGTTCTGGCCTCTGTTCATCCTGGAAAAGGTACTCGGGTTCCAAAATATGACCCTTCAACTTGTTTTTGAAACCACGACCTGGAGGTCTCGATTATGTTCATAGTTTTCTGATGTTAAGAGTAACCTTTATTCATGCACCGATTCCCTGTATTGGATAACTGAGGGTTTAATCCCGTTTTTGTTTATCAAAGTTCCAATTTAAGGATATATATATATATATATATATAAGCATGATGTGGGAGACTTGTGAATGAAATTCTCATTTTCTTTTGTTTAAAAGAAATATTTACCACAACGGAATCGTTATTAGAGGTCTCGCATATTCAGACTTTGCGTATTCGTATGTGTTTGTTTTTGATTGGTTGCTTCTTCAACAAGGATTGCATTACTCTGTAATTTCTGAGAATGCGAAGCGATTTAGCAAAAATTCTTTGTTTCCTTTCTGCCCACAGCATATATAAGATATGTCATATGTTGTTAATGTAGTAGCGAGTTTATCTATCTGTTTCCTGCAGTATTATCCTAGCATGATTATATCGTCCAAAAATTAGGGTGGTCTTACTCCTTGGATTAC
>ML826920.1:68117-78642 GCA_009831015.1 Picea engelmannii
CCAAAGACATGAAATATGGTATAACTACACATATTATATAAATATATTATCAAGGAAAAAATAAGCTAAATGCAATTTGGACATTTGAAAAAAAAATTGCAAGTTAAATGAGTACATCAATAAAAAATAACATACTAACCTTGAAAGTTCAAAATCTGAGCTATATAGATCGAGAATTGGATTTGTCCAAACGGTGGGTGACGAAAAATATAAACAGCTTAAACAAAAGCCAAGAACAGTGTCGCAAAGTCTCTTAAAGTCACGTATATATAGATAAAATAGTCAACTAGCTGTTAACACCAACCAATGAGATAGACAAAATTTGCGTCGCTATTGCCACAAAAGTTCGTCGCTATAGCGACAAAAATCCCGACTAATTTAAATTAATATTTTCGTCGATATTGTGACGAATGTTCGTGGCAATAGCGACGAAAATCCCACCTTGTTTAAAAAAAATATGAAACTAGTGGAAGCGTGGAAACTTTTCATGGAATAATCCGCCCATATGTAGTAGTGAATGCTACAACAAGGTAAGACACCACATAATATGGATATTTATAAGTTGGGAGTAGATGGAATACTGCTGCACAAGAACATAATTTTTGTACCAAATTTCTAGGACTTGAAATGTATAATTTTGCATGAGATGCATAATACTCCTTATGCAAGACACCCTGGATATCAAAAAACCGTAGCAGTGGTCAAGAGCCAATACTTTTGGCCAGGTATGAAGAGAGAAATTGTAGAATACATCGCTATGTGTATGGAATGCCAGAAAGTTAAAACAGAGCATAGGCACCTAGCAGGATTGCTGCAACCTTTGCCCATTCCTAAATGGAAGTGGGAAGTGGTGACAATGGATTTTATTACAGGATTGCCCAGAACAGGTAAGCTACATGATTCAATTATGGTAGTGGTGGACAAGCTTACAAAATATGCCCATTTTATTCCACTAAAAACTACTCACAAAGCAACAGATGTTGTTGATATTTTCATGAAGGAAGTGGCACGATTGCACGGAATTCCTAAAACGATTGTGTCTGACAGAGACCCGAAATTCACCTCAAATTTCTGGAAAGGATTGTTCAAAGGATTCGGAATGAATCTGTACTTTAGTACATCTTATCATCCTGAGTCTGATGGATAGACAGAAAGAGTGAACGGGGTGATAAAAGATATGTTGAGAATGTATGTGATGGACAAACCATTGAAATGGGAAGACTACCTACACTTGGTAGAATTCGCTTACAATAATGGGTATCAGGAGTTAGTGAAGATGAGCCCATTTGAAGAACTTACGACAGAAGGTGCAACACTCCAGTAAGTTGGGATATCCCAACTGACAGAATAGTAGTTAGGCCATAATTTCTCAAGGAGATGGAGGACCAAATGTTAAAAATTAAGCAGAATTTGAAAGCTGCCCAAGACAGACAGAAAAGTTATGCTGATAAAAACAGAATCCACAGAGAATTCAAAGTGGGTGATCATTTTTTCCTAAAAGTAAAAGCTAACAGGAGCTCCCTAAAGCTGGGAAGTTGCGCCAAGTTAGCAGCCAGATTTTGTGGACCATTTGAAATCCTAGAGAGGATTGGTCCAGTTGCTTATATGATTGCATTGCCTGCATCTATGTCTTTTCATAATGTCTTTCGTGTATCATTGCTAAAGAAATATATACCTGATGCTAATCATGTTACTGATTGGAATATTATTCAGGTGGAGCAAGAAGGTGCTTTCCAAGTGCATCTGGTACGCATGCTGGATCGAAAAATCAAACAACTCTGGAATCAAGCCATAGGAATTGTAAAGGTCCAATGGACCTGGTACGGACCTGAAGGTGTTACTTGGGAGCATGAGGATGCAATGCGGGCAGAATACCCGCATCTTTTTGAAGAATTTTGAGAATTTTGTTGTATATGGGTACATGATGCACTAAGGACATTGCATAAATAAGGGGAGGGGATTATAATATCGCTCGGCTGAACCCAAATGTAAACATAATCTAAGTATATTTAAGCTAGCGAGTTGTTTAGACATCCATTTTGTAATACACCTTTCATGGCATGATGTGCGCATATACTGTGCAGTAAAGGGATGTAATGTGCACATTTCTGAATACTGTGTGCAGTAACTAAGGTGCGTGAATACTTAAATACAGAGGATACAATGCATAGTAACTAAGGTGCACGCAACCTTAAAGACAGAGGATACAACACGCAGTAACTAAGTGCGCACAATATTAAGGTCAACAAACCTTTGTGTATATAATATGCATTATACGCTGGTGAGCCAGTATTATAAGCCGAAATTCTTATGTTTTGGTATTAGTCCGGAACGCCAAATGTCAAGGGCCAATGTTCCTACTTTGTACATGACTCGTGATTAATATAAAATACATCATTGTGCGCAGACCGACCACGATAAAAGATATGGGGGATTGAACTTCATCAGTTTGGAAAAGGGAGGGCCAAAAGTCAAGGGAATATTATATTAATATTTCCTAAAACATAAGTATGGATAGTTAGTTTATCCTAAGTCCTAAAGTTGGGGACAAGTGGACAAAAGTAACTTATGATATGACAAGTGTCAAGTTGGGGACATGCATTCATATCGTGGGGAAACTTAACTCAGAGGGAATTTTTCTCACAGAGACCTTACGAATGGGGGGAAGGGGAACCATCAGGCTGACCATCGCTTTTGACAAAGAGTTCACAGTGATTCCAAAACACACTCAGTTATCCAGTCAATGATTCCATGACCATTTCACTCATACATTCCATTATCCTTGAGACAACCATTTCACCTTTTCGAAGCCTATTTCCCCATACTTTTTTGGTTGGTGTACCTGGTTATCTTGGAGCGAGATTGAAGAAGCAGTTTGTCAAGCCCGTGAGCAGTTCTCTAAGCAAGAGAATTGTTGGGGATTTATTTCTGTAGGCGCTGAACTGCAGCTACAGTGCTCTGAGACTTCCAGTCAAGCCTGTTGCTGAATCCCTGGAAGGGAAGTGGGGCAGCCAAGGGGCTGTTGAGAAGAGAAGGGGCACACTTCCTTGGGTGGGACAGGCATGTGGGGAATGAGAGGTTGTAGGCTATTAGTTGAGTAAGCACCTAAGACGGAGTCTTTCCTGTTGTCCATGAACCTTAGCCTGGATAGGAATCCCATTACCCTGGGTGGAGTTCAGTCCCATCTCGGGGGTGATTCACTGTTGAGAGTGATGAACAATGTAATCTATGGCTGGGAGGTTCGTGGACGGTTTGTAAGCAGTTGGTGACAGTATTTCTAAGATAAGTACCAATTGTATGATATATGGATATGTTGTTTTGTTATTTACATGCCCATGTTACCATTTTATCATATATGTGACTATGATTGTTTGTGTGCTTATGGGTAATTTCCTGTAAATGATGCATATCAGTAATTACTGTTATTTTAATATAAAATCCGTATGTTATAGAAATTAAGTGTTTGTTTATGTTTATATGTAAAGCTTCCACGAGCGTGTTGTATGTATATGTTTTAGTTGCGTGCAGTCTAAAGAGTAAATTTAGGTGGCATTGCTTAGTTGACTATTGGGTATGCTATTGTATGTTCCACAGAATGGGAACGAAAGTGTTCCCTAGAGTAGCATGGCCCGACCTGATGGTTGGGAATGTTAGTGACTTGCATCAAAGCATGAGTCTTTTCTCTAGAGTGGCGTACCCTAGCCTCAGGATCAGTCGGGGGGATCGTTACAGTTATGTTCTTCCTCTCCGCGATCCCATTTTGTTGTAGGTTATGAGGTGTTATGAGTTCTCTTTGAATTCCTTCTTTGATGCAAAAGTATTTGAATTCATTAGAGATGTATTCTCCACCATTATCGCTCCTCAGAGCCTTCACTTGCTTCCCCGACTCTTTCTCCACCAATGCTTTAAACTCACAGAACTTTGAGAATGTTTGATCTTTCTTCTGCATGAAGAAGATCCAGCATTTACGGGAAAAGTCATCAACAAAAATAACATAATACTTATGTTTTTTTGTTGAATCAACTAAGAATGGTCCACACACATATGTGTGAACTCTCTCCAGGATCACCAAAGCACGGTTCTCCTTTTCATGAAAGGTGGACTTTACATACGTCCCCATGGTGCAACCATTTCACTGATCTAACTGAGCAAGTGTTCCCATTGGAAGTCTAGTAGATATTTGTTGCATGATTTTCAAGGCTCCATGATGAAGATGGCCCAATCGCATGTGCCATAATTCGCCCTCATCCCGTCTCACCACTTTTTCTTCCTTGTCCATCATGACATCGCAGCCATTTACCTCCAACTTTTATAGATTCTTAACTTGAATCCCTATCTTCTTGACTTGATCCATTGTTTTATGTCGCACGAAAGATTTTCCATCGATGAAAAAAACGTCATAGCCTCTGTCCTCCATCATTGCGACTGAGACCAAGATTTTCTTCAGACCTGGAACATGCATAACATATTTCAATTGAAATGGTTTACCCGACTCCCTCTGAAAGGTAATGGTACCAATTTCAGTCGCATTGTATCATCCATTTTCACCCATATCTATATGCATTTTGAGATCTCTCTCCTCCAAGTCACTGAAAAGCTCCTTATCTCCCGTCATGTGGAAGGAAGAGCCACTATCAAAATACCACATTGATCCCAATGCACTTGATGCCATGCATGTGATCAAGGAGAAGTCGGGTTCAAATTGTGAGGCAAGGGCCTCACCCATTACAGCTCCAACAACCTTCTTGTTCTTCTTCTTCTGTGGACAGTTACTAGCGAGATGCCCATGTTCGTGACAGTAAAAAAACTTCACTTTGGACAAATCCAACTTCTTTCCTTTAGACTTGAATTTTGAATGGAATTTATTCCCCTTCCATTTCCTTGCCTTGGAATCCAAAGAACAATCCTCTTCATCATCATGCTTTGATGAAGATCCATCTCTAGTGTTCTACCTGAACTCCTCCTGCACCAAATCTGACCATAGTCATTCCCAATCTGGCAATATTTCCCTTCCATTGACAGAGTCTTGATAACTTTGCCAACTCTTGGGAAGTCCTAGGAGAGCCAAGATCACCAAATTATCATTAGTGATTGTTATTTTCACACTCCCCATCTCATCCCGACATTGGACAAACTTTGTGAGATATTTTGGAATGGAGTCGCCCTTCTCCATCTTGATCTTCATGAGTTTATCTTTGAGTGCCAATTTCCTATGGTCGTTGTTGTTTTGGAATAGATCTGTCAAATTCTTCCACATTGCATATGGTGTGAATTTCCCATGGAGGCCTGAGATAATGTGGTCTCGTACTCCCTCCAATAGGATCCTCCTCACCTTTTCCACTTTCTTTTTCCATGTATCAATATTTGCAACGTCTATCGCATCTGGCTTAGGAACATCTTTGTCAATGAATTCCTTCAAGCCATTGTCTTTGAGTACTACCTCCATCATGTCCTTCCAAGAAATGTAGTTTCAGCTTCCCTCGAGTGCATACTCTAACCTCAAGCCATTGAAATCCATTTCGATCTTGAATCAGATGTAGCATCAAGAAAGTCTTTCTGCAAATTTGAATTCTATCCAATCACAAACTCAACTTCTGCAATCTTCTGTGCTCTGATACCATGTAGAAATTTTAATAAAACTTATGTATTCCCTGGATTCTCCTGATATCACAATTATATGCCACTGTTAAATACAGAATTGCTTCCACAAATATTCTTCCGGAATTTAAAACACGACCGCCAATTGCAATGTCAAGAAGAAAGATCAATCACACATAACACCGGTGTTTTTACCGAGAAATCATAAAGCTAAAAACCCCACTATCATATGTTATGTATATATCATGGATCATGAAACAATATCACACAAAACTCTAATATAAGAACTCTTAGTAGAATATACAATCGTCTCACACTGTCATACAAAAATTGACAAATTCATGTGCCAATTTACTGCTTCCAGACAACCTACCTCCTCTGCGCAATCCCTGCTAATGGAAATCCCTGCAATGAATGAATTCCTCTTGCCTAGGATGTGCATTCTTGATGGCCACATCCAACGTGTGTGTGGTTGCATGAGTGCACCCACTAAAGTCACAACTGATAGTCAAATTGTCCCTTTCACCTGTTATCTCAACTGGGTCTCCACTGGATCTGACATGCATGTAGTTAACAGTGGTAAATCTTCAGTTCCATGTGAGATCACTAATTGTGAATTAATTAATAATTAGTTCACTGATCTCTCACTAGTGTAAGTTCAGTTACAACTAGTACAACTAAGCTTAACTCACTTAACTGAGTTAAACTACTTTACAACTCACATAACTACACATATAACTCTGTTAACACTTCGAATCACTCAGTTACAACTAATTCAACTTGCATGTCCCACCAGTCAACCTTTGAACTTGAATTTCCTATAGCTAACTGATTTTCCATTTCAGTTAACTATTTCCAAGTGCTCATTGAGAATAGATTAATATTTATTGTCCAACTATTATTAAGGGATAATAATAGTCGACATACATCTATAAATAGAACATCATCTATAAATAGACTTCCACTTAAAAATAGCCTGAGGCTCCATCCTAGTGTAGGTGCATAATTTTCACTAGGATCTTCTTGTTGAATATAAACACTCCCTCTCAACAAGAAAGGGATTATTCTTCACCTCAATCCTGTCTCTATGGTATTCGAAATTTCTCCTGGTGAGCGCCTTTGTCAAAATGTCTGCATCCTAAACTTTCGTAGGAATGTACTGAAGCAACATGATCTTCCGCTGCACACAATCTCTAATATGATGATATTGGATATCTATATGCTTAGATCTATCATGAAACATAGGATTAATCGAGAGTTTAGTGAAACTCTGATTATCACAATGAATCACTGTCAGATCTAAATAAGAACCAAACAAACCAACCAAGATCTTTCTCATCCAGATAGCCTCACATACAGCTTGACTCGCTTCCATGTAGTCTGCTTCTGCTTAACTAAGTTCCACATATCTTTGTTTCCTGATGTACCAAGAAACAATTGCAGATA
Organism: Picea engelmannii; assembly: GCA_009831015.1. Taxonomy (NCBI): domain Eukaryota; kingdom Viridiplantae; phylum Streptophyta; class Pinopsida; order Pinales; family Pinaceae; genus Picea; species Picea engelmannii. Next base: position 75,162 of record ML826920.1, read on the forward strand.
TCATACTGAAGATTCCCCATGATGTGCTCTTTCTGTCTGTTGGACTGCCCACCCAATATGCATCTATGAAGCCATGCAACTTCACCTCATCCGTCTATCTATACCATAAGCCATACTCAGATGTGCCCCTCAGGTATCTCAGGACATGCTTACCCACCTTCCAAAAGATCTTGGTAGGCTTAACAATCGCTTGAATCCGTTGGTTAACCGCATAGAAAATGTTTGGTCTCATGTTCACTAGATACATTAGCGAACCCAGTAACTGTCAATAGATAGTAGCATCCACTACCTCTCCAAAAGTAGCATCCTCTTTCCTCCAGTTTCTAGGAAGAGGAGTATCCATGGGTTTGCAACCCTCCATGTGAAACTTACCCAGTATCTCCCTTGCATACTTTCCTTGAGACACAAAATGTTCACCATCTCATTGCCATATTTCCAATCCAAGGAAATAATGAAGGAGGCCCATATCCTTCATCTCGAACTCCTTTGCAAGGTCCTCCTTGCATGAGTGTATCAGATGATCATCATCAGTCAGTATTAAATCATCAACATAAAGAACAATGATTAAAATCTTACCCTCCACCACAATTTGGTTTAGGTTTGCATCTGCTTCACTTTTGGTGAAGCCCAGTCTGGTGAAATAGTTGTCTATCTAAGTGTACATATCACAGGGTGCTTGATTCAGCCCATACAATGCTCTTTTGATTCAACACACATGTGACTAGCTGTTGAAGATCTCAAATCCTTCAATTTTCTCTATGTACACCTCTTCCTCAATGATCCCATTGAGAAACGTAGTTTTTACATTCATCTGATGCATGCGCCAACCCATCTGCATTGAGAGTGCAAAGATGGATCTTATGGAATAGTACCTTGTGACAAGTGCAAAGGTCTCATCATAATCTATTCCCTCGATCAGTGAGAAGACCCAGGCCACAAATCTGGCCTTTTATTTCTCCACACTCCCATCATCATCTTTCTTTACCTTGTAGATCCATCTCGAACCTACCACTGATTTGTCAACCGGTCTTGGGACAATTTCCCATGCACTGTTTTTGACAATGGAGTCATACTCCTCCACCATTGCATCAAACCAAGTGGCATCCTTCACTTCTTCCTGAAAGGAAGATGGTTTAGTCACAATACATTTTCTCATGAGATTCATGTATCCAGTAAATCGATCAGGAGATTTTCTATGTCTGCGTTGTGAAGTAGGAGCTCCTACATTCTGTGCAACATCTAGTCTTAATCTATCAGCTTCCGTGGTGCACTTTTTTCCATTTCTGATGGATGGCTCTACATGAGTGGCTTCCTCCACTCCATGAACCTCCTCATGTGGTTGATCCACTTCTTGAGACTCATCTTTGGGAACCAACAGTTCCTCCTCTGCATGCAAGTCTAGCTCCCTCTCAAGAGACAACTGCATGGCTTTCACCTCATCGAATTTTATATCACGTCGCATAACAATCATATTATTGTTAGGAAAATACACATGATAATTATGGGGTGTTTATGTGTACCCCACAAATATCCCAACTTCATCATTCAGCTCAAGCTTCTTCCTGGCATTCTTGGTCACATGCACATAAACAGATGAGCCAAAAATCTTAAAATGAGAAACATCAGGTTTCTTACCAGTGAAATCTTCTTCAGGTGTACTCATGCCAAGTACTATATGAGGACAATGATTTTTCACATAAACCACAGTGTTGCATGCTTCCACATACAAATGCATTGGTAGGCCATGATCATGCAACATCGCTCGTGTTGCACCCACGATCGTTATGTTATTCCTCTCTGCGACCCCATTTTGTTGTGGGTTATGAGGCATTATGAGTTCTCCTCGAATTCCTTCTTTTCTGTAGAAGTATTTGAATTCGTTAGAGATGTATTCTCCACCATTATCACTCCTCAAATCCTTCACTTGCTTTCCTGACTCTTTCTCCACCAATGCTTTAAACTCACAGAACTTTGAGAATGTTTGATCCTTCTTCTGCATGAAGAAGATCTAGTATTTATGAGAAAATTCATCAAAAAAATTAACATAATACTTATGTTTTGTTGTTTAAGCAACTGAGAATGGTCCACACACGTCTGTGTGAACTCTTTCCAGGATCACCTAAGCATGGTTCTCCTTTTCATGAAAGGTGGACTCTAGATACCTCCCCATGGTGCAACCCTTGCACTGATATAACTGAGCAAGTGTTCCCATTGGAAGTCCAGTAGATATTTGTTGCATGATTTTCAACACTCCATGATGAAGATGACCCAATCTCTTGTGCCATAATTCACCCTCATCCCGGCTCACCACTTTTCCTACCTTGACCATCATGACAGCGCAGCCATCTACCTCCAACTTTTATAGATTATTGACTCGAATCCCTATCTTCTTGATTTGATCTGTTGTTTTATGTCATAGGAAAACTTTGTTGGAAGATTGGTTGTTGTCATTGATGTCAACCCTATTCATGGGTTTTGGACCGCAAGATTGATAAAGGTATTTGGACATGAAGGACAATGCACATGCATATACAACACCCATGAATGGATAGTATACATCATGTTGTTTCTGGTGGTATGTGGCACGTCATGTGGATCCTCATGGTTGAGGAGAAATGAATTTTTGAACATGACAAAGTGAATTGAAGAAGGAGGTACATGTAGGCCCTGAAGATAATTAAAGAAAAGAATTACAAAATAAGAAAGTGTCAGGTCAGCCCTAATGTTAAAAGGAAGTGACATAAATGGTATAAATAAAAATCATTATACATTCATTTGATACAAGTCGAATTTCATAAGAAAATAAAATGTAAAATAAGGCCGGATTTCAAGGGAGGATGAAGTCTTTTGGTGATGTGTTCTAAGGTATGTTATTTTCAGGTCATCTTACCATTTTTTTTATAACTTTTTTTCTAGAATGATTCATATGGTGAAATCGCTATGGTATTGAGAAGACATATTAAGGTACCTATGGTAAAAATTTCATCTCTTGATTCGCTATAATTATGGAGATACACTTTGTGGAAGATAGGGTTTGTGACCAGTCCTGAAGCTAGTCAATAAACAGGTGTTCTGGGTAAACCAGTCATAACGTATTCATAGAGAATCCAAACGACATGGGACAAATTTTATTAGGAATATTACAGACTTTATTTTCTTGTGTGTGAGTTTCAGAATCGGATGTTAAATATTGAGCGCGGGGCATTCTGTACAAGTTTGGTCTCCTGAATAGACCAGAATTAAATAAACTCTATCATTCTTTCTATAACTTATTTTTGGGGAGGATTCAAGGAGTGAAACTTGGAGGAGTTTCAGAAAATACATTGAGTAATATTATATACAGGATCATAGTACTCCAAGAATTGAAGAATTTCAGAAATTGAAGAAGTCTCAGGAAGCATTATCAGGTTCTATGTGATGATTGGTTGATGGTGATGATTTAATGTAAATTTTTATTATCTCTCATATATTCTTGGGTGGA
>ML826920.1:91088-105648 GCA_009831015.1 Picea engelmannii
GTAGGCCCTGAAGATAATTAAAGAAAAGAATTACAAAATAAGAAAGTGTCAGGCCGGCCCTAATGTTAAAAGGAAGTGACATAAATGGTATAAATAAACATCATTATACATTCATTTGATACAAGTTGAATTTCAGAGGAAATAAAAAGTAAAATAAGGCCGGATTTCAAGGGAGGATGAAGTCTTTTGGTGATGTGTTCTAAGGTATGTTATTTTCAGGTCATCTTACCATTTTTGATATAACTATTTTTCTAAAACGATTCAAATGGTGAAATCACTATGGTATTGAGAAGACATATCAAGGTACCTCTGGTAAAAATTTCAGCTCTTGATTCGCTATAATTATGGAGATACACTCTGTGGAAGATAGGGTTTGTGACCAGTCCTGAAGCTAGTCAATAAATAGGTGTTCTAGGTAAAACAGTCATAACTTATTCATAGACAATACATTGAAGAGTTTCAGAGAATACATTGAGTAATATTATATACAGGATCAGATTACTCCAAGAATTGAAGAATTGCAGAAATTGAAGAAGTCTCAAGAAGCATTATCAGGTTCTATGTGATGATTGGTTGATAGTGATGATTTAATGTAAAGTTTTATTATCTCTCATATATTCTTGGGTGGAAGGAAGAGGAAATGATGGAGAGTTCAACTCTCTCTTGATATTGGAGTATTGTATATTCGTCTTGGAGTTTTATCCCTCCCTTTACATTTGGAAGCTGTAGCTACCTTTGGAAGTCATTACTTTCCTTGAACAATAACTATTGATTATTTTTCATATATTGTGCATGGTGTATTGTGGTGTATTGGTGTAACTCTTATGCTATTGTTCATTGCTCATTGGATATATTTAAATGGTTTAAGTATAAGTTGAAAAAGGTTTTAAATTGTACTTGATATTGATTCACCCCCCTCTCAGTATCAACAAGTTTTTCCATCAATGAAAACAACGTCATAGCCTCTGTCCTCCAACATTGCGACTGAGACCAAGTTTTTCTTCAGAGTTGGAACATGCATAACATCTTTCAATTGAATTGGTTTACCTAAATCCCTCTGAAAGTTAATGGTATCAATGCCAGTGACACTGTATCGTCCATCGTCGCCCATCTCTATAATAATTTTGAGATCTCTCTCCTCCAAGTCACTGGAAATCTCCTTATCTCCCGTCATGTGGAAAGAAGTGCCACTATCAAAATACCACATCGATCCCAATGCACTTGATTCCATGCATCCGATAAGGGACAAGTCAGGTTCAAATTGCGAGCCAAGGGCCTCACCAATTGCAACTCCAACACCCTTCTTGTTCTTCTTCTTCTGAGGACAGTTAGTAGTGAGATGCCCATGGTTGTGACAGTATAAACACTTCACTTTGGATAAATCCATATTCTTGTCTTTAAACTCGTATTTTGAATGGAATTTATTCCCCTTCCCTTTCCTTTCCTAAGCATCCAAAGAACAATCCTCTTCATCATCATGCTTTTATGAAGATCCATCTCTGGTGTTCTTCCTGAACTCCTCCTACACCAAATCCGACCATAGTCGTTCCCTATCTAGAAATGTTTCCCTTCCATTAACAGAGTCTTGATAACTGTGCCAACTCTTGGGAAGTCCTAGGAGAGCCAATATCACCAAATTATCATCAGTGACTATTATACCCACACTCCCCATCTCATCTTGACATTGGACAAACTTTGTGAGATATTTTGGAATGGAGTCACCCTTCTCCATCTTGATCTTCATGAGTTTATCTTTGAGCACCAATTTCCTATGGTCGTTGTTGTTTTGGAATAGATCCGTCAAAGTCTTCCACATTGAATATGGTGTGACTTTCCCATGGAGGCTTGAGACAATGTGGTCTCATACTCCCTCCAATAGGATCCTCCTCGTCTTTGCCACTTTCTTTTTCCATGCATCAAGATTTGCAGTGTCTATCGCATTTGGCTTAGGAACATCTTTGTCAATGAATTCCTTCAAGCCATTGTCTTCAAGTACTACCTCCATCATGTCCTTCCAAGAAATGTAGTTCGAGATGCCCTCGAGTGCATACTCTAACCTCAATCCATTGAAATCCATTTCGATCTTGAATCAGCTGTAGCACCAAGAAAGTCTTTTTGCAAATTCGAATTCTATCCAATCACAAACTCAACTTCTGCAATCTTTTGTGCTCTGATACCATGTAGAAATAAAAAAATATGTATTGCCTGGATTCTCCTGATCTAACAATTATATGCCACTATTAAATATAGAATCACTTCTACAAATGTTCTTGTGGAATTTAAAACATGATCGCCAATTGCAATATCAAGAAGAAAGATCAATCACACATAACATGGGTGTTTTTATCAGGAAAGCATAAAGCTAAAAACCCCACTATCATATATTATGTATATATCATGGATCATGAAACAATATCATACAAAAATCTAATCTAAGATCTCTTGGTACAATATACAATTGTCTCACACTATCATACAAAAATTGACAAATTCATGTGCTAATTTACTGCTTCCAGACAACCTACCTCCTCTGTGCAATCCCTGCTAATGGAACTCCCTATAATGAATGAATCCCTCTTGTCTAGGATACGCATTCCTCATAGGCACATCCAATGTCTGTGTGGTTGCATGAGTGCACCCACTAAAGTCACAACTGATAGTCAAACTTCCCCTTTCACCTGTTATCTCAACTGGGTCTCCACTGGATCTGACATGCATGTAGTTAACAGTGGAAAATCTTCAGTTGCATGTGAGATCACTGATTGTGAATTAATTAATAATTAATTCACTGATCTCTCACTAATGTAAGTTCAGTTACAACTAGTACAACTAATCTTAACTCACTTAACTGAGTTAAACTACTTTACAACTCACATAACTACACATATAACTCTGTTACAACTTCGAATCACTCAGTTACAACTAATTCGACTTGAATGTCCCACCAGTCAACCTTTGAACTCAAATTTCCTATAGCTAACCAATTTTTCATTTCAGTTAACTATTTCCAAGTGCTCATTGAGTATAGATTAATATTTATTGTCCAACTATTATTAAGGGATAATAATAGTCAACATACATCTATAAATAGACTTCCACCTAAAAATAGCCTGAGGCTGCATCCTAGTGTAGGTGCATAATTTTCACTAGGATCTTCTTGTTGAATCTCAACACTCCCTCTCAACAAGAAAGGGATTATCCTTCACCCCGATCTTGTATCTATGGTATTCGAATTTTCTCCTGGTGAGCGCCTTCGTCAAAATGTCTACATCTTGATCTTCCATAGGAATGTACTGAAGCAACATGATCTTCCGCTACACACAATATCTGATATGATGATATCGGATATCTATATGCTTAGATCTATCATGAAACACGGGATTAATAGAGAGTTTAATGCAACTCTAATTATCACAATGAATCATTGTTGGATCTAAATGAGAACCAAACAAACCAACCAAGATCTTTCTCATCCAGATAGCTTCACATGCATCTTGAATCGCTACCATGTATTCTGCTTCTGCTAAATTTAATGCCACAGATCTTTGTTTCCTGTTGTACCAAGAAACAACTATAGATATGATACTAAATATCCCCCCTGATGTGCTCTTTCTTTCTATTGGGCTTCCCGCCCAATCTGCATCCGTGAAGACATGCAACTTCACCTCATTTGTTTGTTTGTACCATAATCCATACTCAGATGTGCCCCTCAGGTATCTCAGGACATGATTACCCGCCTTCCAAAATATCTTGGTAGGCTTAACCATCGCTTGACTAATTTGGTTAACTGCATAGAAAATGTCTGGTCTCGTGTTCACCAGATACATTAGCAAACCTAGTAACTGTCGATAGACAGTCACATCCACTACCTCTCCAGAAGTAGCATCCTCTTTCCTTCAGTTTCCTGGAAGAGAAATATCCATGGGTTTGCAGCCCTCAATGTGAAACTTACCTAGTATCTCCCTTGCATACTTTCCTTGAGACACAAAAATTTCACCATCTTGCTATCATATTTCCAATCCAAGGAAATAATGAAGGAGGCCCATATCCTTCATCTCTAACTCCTTTGCAAGGTCCTCCTTGCATGAGTGTATCAGTTGCTCATCATCAGTCAGTATTAAATCATCAACATAAAGAACAATGATTAAAATCCTACCCTCCACCACAATTTGGTATAGGTTTTCATTCACTTCACTTTTGGTGAAGCCCGGTCTGGTGAAATAGTTGTCTATCTGAGTGTACCAAGCACGGGGTGTTGGATTCAACCCATACTAAGATCTTTTGATTCGGCACACATGTGAATCACTGTTGAACATCTCAAATCCTTCAGGCTTCTCTATGTACACCTCTTCCTCAATGATCCCATTGAGAAATGCAGTTTTTACATCCATCTGATGCATGTGCCAACCCATCTACGCTGAGAGTGCAAAGATGGATCTTATGGAAGAGTACCTTGTGACAGGTGCAAAGATCTCATCATAATCTATCCCCTCGATCTGTGAGAAGCCCCATGCCACAAATATGGCCTTTTATTTCTCCACACTCCCATCAGCATCTTGCTTTACCTTGTAGATCCATCTCGAACCTACCACTGATTTGTTGACCAATCTTGGGACAATTTCCCATGCACTGTTTTTGACAATGGAGTCATACTCCTCCACCATTGCATCAACCCAAGTGGGATCCTTCATTGCTTCCTGAAAGGAAGATGGTTTAGTCAAAATACATATGGTCATGAGAGCCATGTATCCAGTAAATTGATCAGGAGATTTTCTATGTCTGCGCTGTGAAGTAGGAGCTCCTACATTCTATGCAGCATCTAGTCTCAATCTATCAACTTCTGTGGTGCGCTTTGTGCCATTTCTGATGGACGGATCTACATGAGTGGCTTCCTCCACTCCATGAACCTCCTCATGCGGTTGATCCATATCTTGAGACTCAACTTTGGGAACCAACAGTTCCTCCTCTGCATGCAAGTCTAGTTCCCTCTCAAGCGACAACCGCATGGCTTTCCCCTCATCGAATTTTATATCCCGCCGTATAACAGTCATTTTATTGTTCAAAAAATAAAGATGATAATTATGGGGTGTTTTTGTGTACCCCACAAATATTCCAACTTCATCAGTTGGCTCTAGCTTCTTCCTGGCATTCTTGGTCACATGAACATAAACAGATGAGCCAAAAATCTTAAAATGAGAAACATCAGGTTTCTTACCAGTGAAAGCTTCTTCAGGTGTACTCATGCCAAGTACTCTATGAGGAAAACAGTTTTTCACATACACCACAGTGTTTCATGCTTCCTCCCACAAATGCATTGGTAGGCCCTGATCATGCAACATTGCCCGTGATGCACCCACGATCGTTATGTTCTTCCTCTCTGTGACCCCATTCTGTTGTGGGTTATGAGGCGTTATGAGTTCTCTTCGAATTCCTTATTTTCTGCAGAAGTCTTTGAATTCGTTAGATATGAATTCTCCACCATTATCACTCCTTAGAGCCTTCACTTGCTTCCCCGACTCTTTCTCCACCAATGCTTTAAACTCACAGAAATTTGAGAATGTTTGATCCTTCTTCTACATGAAGAAGATCCAACATTTACGAGAAAAGTCAACAACAAAAATAACATAATACTTATGTTTTTTTGTTGAAGCAACCGAGAATGGTCCACACACGTCTGTGTTAACTCTCTCTGGGATCATTGAAGCACAGTTCTCCTTTTCATGAAAGGTGGACTTTACATACTTCCCCATGGTGCAACCCTTGCACTGATCTAACTGAGAAAGTGTTCCCATTGGAATTCCAGTATATATTTGTTGCATCATTTTCAAGGCTCTATGATGAAGATGGACCAATCAACTGTGCCATAATTCACCCTCATCCCGGCTCACCACTTTTTCTTCCTTGCCCATCATGGCAGCGCAGCCATATACCTCCAGCTTGTATAGATTCTTAACTTGAATCCCTATCTTCTTCACTTGATCTGTTGTTTTATGTCGCAAGAAAGATTTCCCATCGATGAAAACAATGTCATAGCCTTTGTCCTCCAACATTGCGACTGGGACCAAGTTTTTCTTCAGAACTGGGATATGCATAACATCTTTCAATTGAAATGGTTAGCTAACTCCCTCTGAAAGGTAATGGTACCAATTCCAGTCGCATTGTATCGTCCATCGTCGCCCATCTCTATATGCATTTTGAGATCTCTCTCCTCCAAGTCACTAAAACATTCCTTATCTCCCGCAATGTGGAAGGAAGCGCCACTATCCAAATACCACACCGATCCCAATGCACTTGACGCCATGCATGCGATCAAGGATAATTCAGGTTCAAATTGTGAGGCAATGGCCTCACCAATTTCAACTCCAGCAGCCTTCTTGTTCTTCTTCTTCTACGGACAAATCCAACTTTGGACAAATCCAACTTCTTGCCTTTAGACTCGGATTTTGAATGGAATTTATTCCCCTTCCCTTTCCTTGCCTTGGCATCCAAAGCACAATGCTCTTCATCATCAATATTTGATGAAGATCCATCTCTGGTGTTCTGCCTAAACTCCTCCTGCACCAAATCCGACCATAGTCCTTCCCAATCTGGCAATTTTTCCCTTCCATTGACAAAGTCTTGATAATTGTGCCAACTCTTGGGAAGTCCTAGGAGAGCCAATATCACCAAATCATCATCAACGAATGTTATACCCACACTCCCCATCTCATCTCGACATTGGACAAACTTCATGAGATATTTTGGAATGGATTCACCCTTCTCCATCTTGATCTTCATGAGTTTATCTTTGAGCGCCAATTTCCTATGGTCGCTGATGTTTTGGAATAGATCCGTCAAAGTATTCCACATTGCATATGGTGTGAATTTCCCATTGAGGATTGAGACAATGTGGTCTCGTACTCCCTCCAATAGGATCCTCCTCAACTTTTCCACTTTCTTTTTCCATGCATCAAGATTTGCAGTGTCTATCGCATTTGTCTTAGGAACATATTTGTCAATGAATTCCTTCAAGCCATTGTCTTCGAGTACTGCCTCCATCCTGTCCTTCCAAGCAATGTAGTTTGAGCTTCCCTCGAGTGCGTACTCTAACCTCAAGCCATTGAAAGCCATTTCGATCTTGAATCAACTGTAGCACCAAGAAAGTCTTTCTGCAAATTCAAATTCTATCCAATCACAAACTCAACTTCTGCAATCTTCTGTGCTCTGATACCATGTAGAAATTTTAATACAAATTATGTATTGCATGGATTCTCCTGATCTAACAATTATATGCCACTATTAAATACATAAACTCTTCTACAAATATTATTGTGGAATTTAAAACACAATCGCCAATTGCAATATCAAGAAGAAAGATCAATCACACATAACACAGGTGTTTTTACCGGGAAAGCATAATGTTAAAAACCCCAATATCATATATTATGTATATATCATGGATCATGAAAAAATATCATACAAAAATATAATCCAAGAGCTATCAGTACAATATACAATTGTCTCACGTTGTCATACAAAAATTGACAAATTCATGTGCCAATTTACTGCTTCTAGACAGCCTGCCTCCTCTGGGCAATCCCTGCTAATGGAAATCCCTACAATGAATGAATTCCTCTTGCCTAGGATGTGCATTGATCATGGGCACATCCAATGTGTGTGTGGGTTCATGAGTGCACCCACTAAAGTCACAAATGATAGCCAAATTATCCCTTTCACCTGTTATCTCAACTAGGTCTCCATTGGATCTGGCATGCATGTAGTTAACAGTGGTAAATATTGAGTTGCATGTGAGATCACTGATTTTGAATTAATTAATAATTAATTCACTGATCTCTCACTCATGTAAGTTCAGTTACAACTAATACAACTGAGATTAACTCACTTAACTGAGTTAAACTACTTTACAACTCATATAACTACACATATAACTCTATTACAACTTCGAATCACTCAGTTACAACTAATTCGACTTGCATGTCCCACCTGTCAAGCTTTGAACTCAAATTTCCTATAGCTAACTGATTTCCCATTTCAGTAACTATTTCCAAGTGCTAATTGAGAATAGATTAATATTTATTGTCCAGCTATTATTAAGGGATAATAATAGTTGACATACATCTATAAATAGACTTCCACCTAAAAATAGCCTGAGGCTCCATCCTAGTGTAGGTGCATAATTTTCAATAGTATCTTCTTGTTGAATCTCAACAGTTAGGGAGGGAAAATTTATCCTTCATAATAGCCCTCTTAACTGCGCAAAAACCAATGCAAAATCTAATATGATCAGTGGCTTTTCAAACAAGAACCAGATTTGAAACCCATTCAGAATACTTGACTGGAAATATGATTCCAGCCTTCAAGATGTTTTCCAATCCCTTTTGAATGGCTGCTTCCAGTGCAAGGTTGGTAGGTTTTTATTTTTTCCTAACTAGTTTTATGCCTTCCTTGATGGGGATGGAATGTTGTATAAGAGCAGGATCAAAACCACGAAGGTCCTCATAAGACCAAGCAAAAAAATATTGAAATTCACCAAGAAGCTTGGCAGACTTAATTTCCTCTTCATAAAAACATTGGGCACCTATTTTAACATTCTTTGGAGACTAGGGCATCCCAATGTTCAAGGAGATGGTTTCATCCACCTTCCTTTTCGACTCCTCTTATTATGTTTCTCTTTATTGCCTACATCACTCGCTGAAAATTAACTCTCTAGAGGAGTCAAGCCTTTTGGAATCTTGTTATCTTCAATGGATATAATTTCCTCGGGCTTACAAGGTTCATTTTGAGTGAAAGAACAGATGATGTCATCGCTAGGGAAGAACTTCCAAGATTCTATATTTTCAGGGATATGTGGACGATATAGAGATTGGAAAGTACAATCAAGCCTATGTGGCATAATTTGTCGATTAGGAGAGGCTACAAACACAGCTAATTGATCATCCATTGAGTTCAATTCCCTCTTAACATGAGTGATCTTGAAAGATAATAGGTTCGAGATAAGTGCCCAAACAGTTTGGGTGTATCGTTTCATCAACTTTTTTCTATGAGAGTAAATCTTACGTACAAGGTTCACAACAAGCTCAGAATCTCCAAAAACTAAAAGGTGACCACAACCAAGATTATAGGCGTTTTCAATGCCTAATAATAAAGCTTTGAATTCAGTGGCATTATTTGTGAAAGAAAACTCCAACCTATAAGAAAAGTTATGAATTTTCCCAACAGGAGAGTATAAGATTATGCCAGCTCTGTTACCTTCACTAGAGCATGAACCATCAAAGTGCATGTGCCACATACCATCATCCAAATCGATTTGTTCCAAGGGAATGTTATCCTCCTCAGCAAAGATGGAATACACCCCTAGGTCCTCTTCGATATAGTTCACATTAGGTTGTGGGACACTCTCTATGTAAGGTGAGATCCTTCCCTCTCTAAGGACTATAATGTTTTTACCATTCCAAGGAACGAATAAGTGTGTCCCGTTGAGTGAGAGGTATCCACCCGTCAAGGCTTGCCAATCTCTTCCCAAGATTATTGAGTAATTCATTATTGGCATATCGATTACTTGAATACTAAGGGTTGTCCTTATTTCAGGGTGTGCACACAAAGCCAAAGTCACGTCTTTAGTCTCACCTATGGTCGTTTGTTGTAGTATATTATAAGAGAGCATGCTTCTGGAATTTTCATGTGTACAAGACAAGCCTAGATATTTCATAATAATCTTCGACATCACACTTGGGCCCGAACTGCCATCAAAGAGGCAGCAATGGACGATCTTATCCATAATCTTTACAGAAATATAAAAAGGGGGATTTTTTTACAGTGTATCTAAAGTTATGTACACCTACTTTATTTACAGACGAATCCTCTTCATTTACCTCTTTAGAGAGGTTGGCTACAACAAAATCTTTTCCTTCCATGAATTGTTTTAGATTCCTTTGTTGTTCAGGTATGGAAGCCATGTCTAGAAGATTGGCATTTGCCTTGATGTTGGCCAACTTATTCAGAATATTGTATTTGGAAGAGGGGAGAGGGGAAGTTGTTCCTTGACTATCAGGAACCTTAGGAACCTGAACAGTAGCATCTTGTGAGGATGAGCTTGGGCTAGAAGAATTGTGGGGGGATCGTATTTTCCTTTGAGAGTGTAGGATTTGTTCCTAGTATTTATGATCATAACATCTTATAGATCTGCAAAATATAGGACAACGATGGTAGTTTCTGGTCTTTTACCAAAGATCTTATCTCTGGCACTCTTCCTTATCTCACATGTGGCTTCCTCATGGTGTTCCTCGCAAAAGTTACACCAACTTCTAGACATGATGGATTTAGGTTGAAAATTATTTTCAATTGGATTTATAAAGGGGAGTGCAGAAGAGGATAAGCTCCAGCGTTGAGAGCGGAGACATTTCCTTTTCGCTCATACGCTATCATACGATTATTCATATCTTGTACTAGTTGTAAGAGGGCAGGCATGCCTGCCTATTTAACCGATTCTCCCTTAGGAAGACCTTTTCTTTCAAGCTATTCTTCATACTCTAAACAAGTATGAAAAGTGGAACCGAGGTTATCAATGGATTTTTCTTTGATCCTATGACCATAGGGGGAAGGTAATGCATTATAGTAATGCATGAAAGCGGCTTGGTTCTGTGGTCGAATGAGTTCGGGGATTTGATTGTATAACTTAGTGAAACGCAAGTTGAATGAGTTGATGGTCTCACCATCCTTATAGGCGATGTTATTTTACTCACGTAACTACTCAGTTGGGATTTTAGATTGCCCATAAGTGGATCTGAACCAATAGACTAACTACTCGCAAGTAGACAGAATCTTAGGGGGAAGGTCAAAGAAATCAGTCGTAGCATTTCCTTCCAAGGAATTGACAAATAAGCACATGCAAGTATCGTTGTCATTGGCTCCTATGTTGTGACAAACATTAGAAAATGCCACTAGGTGTCCATTTTGTAGTGATAGTGTTATTCCCTGAAAACCTAGGAAGATGCTCTTTGAATTTAGGAAGTGGACGAGTAGCAAGTGTTAGGTTAAGAGGAGAGGAAACATGCCACGATGTGGTTGTGGTGTCTTCTTCAAATTGGAAAAGCACATACTTTTTGATGACTTTGGTGGGATTGGTGGTAGATTGGACATGGATATGGTGGCTATATAAGCTACCAATCACTGACGAAGCTGAAAACTGAGAGGATGATGCAGGCACATCGTTAGAAATCACGTGTGGCAGTACATCTCGACGCCTAGGAATCATTTTGTAATCTCAAACGCTAGGAGTTACTGCGAATCTTTTGGAGATGATTGGAAAAATGGAAGAAGATCAAATGCTTGGGAGCGGATGATCATGAGTGATCTGGGAGTTTCACCCCGAGTCTTGAATGTAACTGAACTTAGGTAGCAGTTAGAGTTTTTTTCATTTTTCGAGTAGACGAGTAGTCTGGGGGAACCCTAAGGACCCTTTGAGATAAATAGAGGTTTTGTATGCCCAAATGAGGTTGTTGCGAGTTATTAGGAATTTTCTGAGTTTTGAGTTATTGTTTTGATATTAGTTGTAGCCATTTACTTTTGAATGAATATGACAGAGGAAATTTGACTCAAATGCATAGCATTGTTACTGTTTGTAATTATCTGTTATTTTGTTTTCATAAATGAATGAATTTCATTATGAATCGATGAAACTATGAATGTTAGTATAAGTTTCAATTTTTTATCTTCTGATTAAGTGAGTGAAAGGTGTGCACACAGAACGCAAGGAGTGTGTGATAGGATCTGTTTCGATTCTGAAGCTTAGAAGAGATAGCACGAAACTTTCCCTTTGCAAGGAGTGCAAAGGGACTGTTGTAAAGTGTGCATAGACACCCGCAAGAACCAAGTCTTGTGTAAGAATCTGCTGTGAGTGCATAGATTTGGAATTCGGCTAAGTGTCGAAGGGACTCCATAAGAGTCAAATCCGTGAAATGTGAGATCTCAACTTGATCATAGTCATTGATCCAAAAAAATATCTGGACCGTCGATCTTACACCATCGCTAATTTGGGTATCAGGAGAACGGAGGTAAGGAGACTCCCAAAGTCTCTAAATGAGAAACCCCAACTTAATCATAGTCATTGATCCAAGGAAATACCTAGACCATCGATCTAGCGCTATCGGGAAATCGGGGATTGGGAGAACGGAGGTAAGGGGACTCCCAAAGCCGCGAAACATGAAATCGCGACTTGGTCACAGCCGTCAATCGAAGAGAGTCGTGAGCCATCGATCTGACGCTCAAAAATATCGGGAAATCGAGGATCAGGAGAATGGAGGAGAACCAACCCCCAAAGTCGCAAAATAGTGAAATGATCGCAGTCATCGATCGAGGAAAGCGCAGGACCATCATATTTGGTCTTAGGGAGAATTCATAAATCGGGATATCAGGACTCAAGAGAGTTGAGTGACTTGGAAATAGAACACCCGAGGTCTCAAAGCATGAAGAGCCTTTTATTAGGCGTGCGGTCACAGCCTGTGGTCGCGTGAGAGAAACTTGTGCCTGGTGCTTTTTCACATGGTGGAGTTTTGTGAGAAGGACCTATGGATAATTCTTGAAGATCCTAGCAGAGAATCGAAGAGTTTCTCCAGCTTGAAGATTGAGAAGATCCAAAGACCGGGAGGTTAGCAGACCCTATTGACGTAGGAGCACTGCACCAAGTGGTATCAGAGTGGATTTTCATTTGTAGATTTCAGGAAAATGAGATAAAGGAGACGATAGAACTCAAAGATACACTTTGTGTGTGAGAGATAGTCGACACAATGCCACCGAGGAGACGAGTGGAACAACCTTTAGCTAATCGGGTTGTAGAAAGGGAGATGCGAGAACTTCGTGAAATATTAGAGGTGATGGAGGAAGTGCAGAGGAGGGCACCTAATGATGGAGACATCAACGATGGAGAGAGAGAAGAAGTAGAAGTCGAAGAAGTTGCAAGAAAAAATGTTGCCCAAGAGCGCTTGCTAAGAGCGGTTGTTAGATTGGGAGCTAGAGCCAAGATAGAGGTCCCAATGTATGAAGGTAATTTGGATGTTGAATATTTGTTGGATTGGGTAAGAGCCATGGAAAAATATTTCGACTATGAAGACGTCGATGAGGAGAAAAGGGTGAGACATGTTGTCACCAAAATCAAAGGACATGCAGCACTGTGGTGGGATGAAATGCAAGCTGAGAGGAGAAGCAAGGGAAAAAAAAACATAAATAATTGGGACAGAATGGTAGCCAAGTTGAAGGAAAAATTCATGCCCAAAGATTACCAGATCAATCTGTTCAGAAAATTGCATAACTTGAGACAGAAGGGTATG
Organism: Picea engelmannii; assembly: GCA_009831015.1. Taxonomy (NCBI): domain Eukaryota; kingdom Viridiplantae; phylum Streptophyta; class Pinopsida; order Pinales; family Pinaceae; genus Picea; species Picea engelmannii. The sequence continues at coordinate 104,414 of ML826920.1, forward strand.
GAAATTAAAGAATACACAGAGGAGTTCTACAAACTGAACATCAGAACTGGACAAAGAGAGAAGGATGAAGAAAAATTTGTCAGGTATACAAATGGACTGAGGTATGAAATCTAGGATGAGATCAACATGATGTCAGTAAGGATAGTGGAGGATTCTTATCAATTTTCACTGAAGGCGGAAGAGAAGTTGGCCAGAAAACAAAATCAGTGAAGTAGAGGTAGAAGCCCAATTCCGAACAAAGGCAAGGGAGTTGCCCAAGACAAGGCACAAAAATCCAAAGATGAGACTGAGAAACCACATAGTCACTCGAAAAGAGGAGGAAGTTCCCGAGGAAGAAAAGATGGTGGAAGAAGTTCTTCCAGAGGAAGAGGAAGAGGCATAGGAGGAGAAGTGAGATGTTACACATGTGGAAAGGCAGGACATAAGTCTTGGGAATGTCTCAAGAGAAAGAAAGAAGGAGAAGGTGAAGCTCACATTTCATAAGCATAGATAAGAAATGTTGAAGCAGTAGGAGTAGAGGATGGAACATCCCTGATGTTGAGAAAAGTTCTCTTAAAACCAGAGGCAAAAGTTGAGAAGCCAGTGCAGAGAAACAGTCTCTTCAGGACAACTTGCAAGACTAAGGACAGAGTCTACAAGGTGATAATTGACAGTGGGAGTACTGACAACTTAGTATCCACAGAGATGGTGGAGAAATTGGAGTTGGAGACAACTACACATCTGAATCCATACAAAGTCTCATGGTTGCAGAAAGGACAACGGATAATGGTTACTAAACAATGTTTGGTTGAATTTAAAATAGGAGGATATAGAGATGAAATTCTATGTGATGTAATTAACATGTATGTATGCCATATTTTGTTGGGAAGACCATGGAAGGTTGACAGAAATGTCATTCATGATGGGAGGAAGAATACATACACCTTGGAGAAGAATGGTAGGACACACATTTTGTTTCCAATAGAGGAGAAGAAAGTGAAAGATGAATCCAACACAAGCATACTTCTCATGAGTGGGAAGGAACTCCTGAGAGAAGTTAAGAAAGGATAGGAGATGCAAATTGTTGTGGTGAGGAAACCTAGAGTTTTCCTTACAAGTACTTCAATGGATTATTTGTCGAAAGAAATTCGAGAATTGTTGGATAATTTTGCTAACATAGTGGTGGATGAGCTTCCTAACTCATTACCACCCATCAGAAGTATCAACCATCATATTGATCTGATACCAGGAGAAAG
>ML826922.1:3663-21277 GCA_009831015.1 Picea engelmannii
AGAGCCCAGACGTGTTCACCTAGTGGCTGCAAAACATGTGATGAGGTACCTTAAAGGTACAATGGATTATGGTCTCAGCTATGATGGAGATCATGACTTCACATTGATTGGATATACTGATGCAGATTGGGCAGGAAGCGTTGGAGGCAGAAAAAGCACTTCTGGATGTTGTTTCAGTTTGGGATTAGCCATGATCTCATGGCAGAGTAGGAAGCAATCCAGTATTGCTCTCAGCACAGCGGAAGCAGAGTACATTTCCACATGCTCTGTTAGCTGCAAAGATATATGGCTTCGAAAGTTGTTGAATGACCTATTTGACTTGGAGATGAGAGCAACCGTGATTCTATGTGACAACCAGAGCTGCATAAAGATGACAGAGAATCATGTATTCCACGACAGGTAGAAGCACATAGAGATCCGCTATCATTTCATCCGCGACATGGTACAGAGAGGAGCCTTGAAGCTCCAGTACATTAGCACGGATGAATAGGTTGCTGACGTGTTGACTAAGCCTCTATCTTGTGTAAAGTTTGAACACTTTCGAGATAATCTTGGTATAGTCTGAAAGGACCCTCCCTGAAAGGGGGAATATATATATTTTCCTTGCTTCTGACCTCGCTGTTAGACATAAAGCAAGATGAGTCATTTCTTCTGACCTCGCTGTTAGACGTAAAGCATGACGCTGTGTGATCCTTGCTTCTGACCTTGCTGTTAGACGTAAAGCAAGATGAGTCATTGCTTCTGACCTCACTGTTAGACGTAAAACATGACTTTGTTGATTCCTTGCTTCTGACCTAGTTGTTAGATGTAAAGCAAGATGATTCCTCGCTTCTGACCTCGTTGTTAGATGTAAAGCGAGATGTTGATGTGTTCCTTGATTCTGACCTCATTGTTAGACGTAAAGAAAGATGAGTCATGCTTCTGACCTCGCTGTTAGATGTAAAGCATGACGTTGTGATTCCTCACTTCTGACCTTGTTGTTAGACGTAAAGAGAGATGATGATGTTCCTTGCTTCTGACCTAGTTGTTATACGTAAAGCAAGATGAGTCATGCTTTTGACCTCACTGTTAGACGTAAAGCATGACGTTGTGATTCCTCGCTTCTGACCTAGTTGTTAGACGTAAAGCGAGATGATGATATTCCTTGCTTCTAACCTAGTTGTTAGACATAAAGCAAGATGCGACTGACACTGAGCTACCATCTTAACAGTTGTGACATTGAGCCAATGTAGTACTACCAGCCTAGTGATGTGATGAGGTATCATTTTTTTTACTAATACATATTTGATGCAGATGATGATAGCATTCTTTCGAGAATGATGATGTTGTCGATAAAGAAAACTTCCGATGACTCGTAAATATGCTAGCCAATGTTTCAAGATGATATTGACAATACTGTCCTCCTGATGCCACTGATGATGTAGACCTCTCTCGCCTGATGCTGATGAAGAATAACCTTCTTGTTGAGGGGGAGTGTTGAAATAATGTAACTGGGAAGAGCATTCTTATTATTATTGTTATTTTATTATTAGGATTAATCCCCATTATGGATTAATCATGTCGGTAATTGTATAAGGACCAAATCCTCTTTTGCGGATTGGTCATTGGACAATTATAAAGGGAAGAATAAGAAGTCGGCCCCAACAGTTATTATTGAAGACCCATAATTAATTAAAGGTGGGTTTACCCACCCAGAGTGAGAGGTCGGCCCTGCCAGTGAAACCCTTTCACACATGCCAGTCTTGTATATATAGGAGGCTAGCACCTCACTTCTAACACACAACTCACTTGCTCATTATCTTATGAGGCAAGCTGCAATTACCAGTTAGAGAGAGGAGAAGAAGAGTGGTGCATCTCTTGGGGAGGACTATCGGTATTGGTTTGAGTTATCTCTTGAACATTGTATAAGCTATTTATGATAAGGAAGTTTTTGCTGGGTTTTCTTCCCCTAGAGGGTTTCCCAGGATAAATGTTGTGTCTCTTGTGAATGTGTATTTCTCAGTGATCTTGTTCTTATGATGCTCTTATCTATTGCAATGCAAAGAACTATAATAATGGCATAAACATTAACATTTTAGGCCCTCAAAATGGCCCCAGAAGTTTAGGAACTGAAAAACTGCTAAAAATAGTAAGTTACCAAATTTTTTTTTGAGCAAGTTGGAATAGGTGGGTGGCCACCGATATCCACCTGGATCAATCCTCCCTTCTTAGGAAGCAATGGTCTCCATTGCGTTGAGTTCCTAGGGGAGAGGGGGAAGCGTTTGTTGAATTTGAACCTTGGTGAGTTGCTTGACTTGCTGGAGAAGTTGTGTTGCTTAGCTTGTGGAAGGCTGTCGAGAACCTGATGTTGGAAGGGTTGGACCTTTTTAACCAGTCGGTCTACCTGATATGACTATGTGCAGAAGGAATCTTTGCACTTTTCTAAAATCTTGTTGACTTGCTTTTGTTGGATAGAAGGTGCTTAATCTGAGGCTGTAGTGGTTGCAATGTCCTTCTATTCACCTTTTGAACAAATTGTGAAGAAGTTGAATTTTGTAGTATGAGATACTAACTTCCAGCACTGCTTAGGTGGGAAAGTAGTTGGAACTACTTCTAGTATCTTGTAGAGATGACCCCAGAGTAACAATGACATTATGGGGTCGAGACTCATAAATAGCATGGACCTTCGACATATATGGATGGACCAAAAGAACATAACATACATCCAATGGGGAAACATCACATAATACCTCACCCTTGAAGGTCTGGATGATGTATGATAATCAACACTATTGGCTGACACAAAGATCTCGTCCCTGGCGAAGCCACCTGATGTTGTATGGATGTGGGTGCGGTGTTTTCGAAAATCCCAATTGTTTGACGACCTCTGCTGAGATGCGGTTCTTATGGCTTCCGATATCAACAATAAAATGCAGTGGGGTCCCCTTCACCCACATCTGTGAGTGAGAAAGGTGCTCCCCCTCTTCAGGATTCTGCTGGTTGTTTTGGTTGAATTGTTGCGGTCACGACAATATCAATGGGGTCTGTGTCGATGATCTGTCTTCTACCAATATTTTCTTAATAAGATTCCAAATCAGGGTTCAACTCCTTTTCTTTGATCTCGGCCACCAATGACTGTTTTGAGAGACATTCATCAGTGTTGTGTCATGGGATTTTGTGGAAATCACACCATTTTCTAGTGTCCTTCTTCGTCTTTCCATTACCCTTCTTTTCCTATGGCTTGGAATGGTTTTATAAAGGATGGTTGTTAGGTCCGTCTTTACCATACTTTGGTTGTTGCAGATTTGCAGACCCAAACTCCTACTTGTTCTGGTGCTTAAATTTTTGCTCGATTTTAACAACATATCGATAAGCAACACCCAATGATGAGATGTCTAGAAAATCCATTTCATTTTGGATGTATGTGTGTAGAGCCCCATGGTATTTCAGAACCAAATTTCGCTTGTATTCTTTGATACCCATCTTGGTGCGCAAGGTATGGAAGGTATTGATGAACTCCGACACTGCTTGGCCCCTCTCTTGACGCAATGTGGTCCATCTCATGTAGTTTTCATCATAGTTACCAACAGGGTAATATTGTTCTTTGACCGCATCCACAAAAAAATCCCAAGTGGGCTCGACCCCATATATTCTAGACTCCTCTGTGGAAATTTTCTTCTAGTATGTTTCCCACCAATGTTTGACATGGGGGAGAGCCTTAAGGAGTGCGAAGGTGATCTTTTCCATGTCGAAAAAATTGTGAACAGAGAAATAACCTTCTAGCAGATTAACCATTTTTCTAGGGATTCCACATCTATCCGACCTTCAAATACATGAATATCAAAATTAACTTGTACCTTCAAAGGAGAGGTACTTCCAGAGTGGTCGCTTTATGAAGACGTGTCTGCTGTTATTGGCAATCATTGAAGGATGTGGGAAAAATTCTTCATCATTTCATCCCTCTGTCGTGTGAGAGCTTGCTCAAGCAACAAATTAATAGAATGTTCTACTCCATCACTTTTCTTTTCTTCCTCCATGGAGGGTTTCTTGGGTGTGCGAGAGAAACTGTCCTCAAGAGAGACAAGCTCAAGACCCAACTTGCAATACTCAGACCTTGTATGGGACATGCATTGAAAAACGATCAAGAGCAGTCTGCTCTTATACCATTGATCCAAATTATTTTGAGCATGAAATGAGAGTGGAGGTATAATAAAGAAATGTACAAAAAAATATTAGATATACAATAATATAACAAAGATATAACCATAAACACATAGATACAGTAATACACAATTTCTATTAATGAGTGAAATGTACAAAACTGTAGAAATACAGAGTGAAAGACTCTCTAGAATGGTGGCAACATATCTCTGAGAAGAGATGTGACGAATACTCACATTCGCAAGAAGATGATTGTTAAAATGAGGCTCCAAAGGCATTTTTAACATAAATAAAATCCAAAACCCTAACCCTGGAAGATGAAAAGCCAACAATTTTGTGGACCTTGTTTTGGGTAGTTTGATGTATCAATTTCTCGGGGACGTAACTTTGGCATACAATATTCGTTTGGGGTGCACGATAGATCATTGGAAAGGTATAGATGAGGAGATTAATTTTTGGGGCTCAATCAGAGCCTTAAATTTTCAATGAGGCACTCGATCATGAAAACACGTTTTTTAGGCCCTCAAAATGGCCCCAGAAGTTTAGGAACCGAAAAACTACTAAAAATAGTAAGTTGTCAGAAAATTGTTTTGAGCCAATTAGAATAGGTGGGTGGCCACCGATATCCACCTGGATCATGGACACACGACATTAAGTAACAACCTATATCTTAACTAGGGGATTTAGGGTGGGACCTTAACAGACCCTCCCCCTTACAAAGCAGTGTTGTCCTCAAGGCTGGAGATGAGAATGGTGTTGTAGGATATTGGTTGGTTTCCATGTGTCATCTTTCTGTTATGTATCCTTCAATTGGATTAAGACTTCCTGGATAATGAACTAGTGGAGACAACATTCTTTTTTGTCTAAAATGGCCTTGGGATACAACCAAATGGTACCCTCATCATCTAATTCTAGGAGGATGGTTTGAAATTTGCAATTTGTCTTGACAACTTTCTTCAAGTAGGACACATGAAACATTGGGTGGATCTTAGAGTGGGCTTGAAAATCCAACTTGTAAGAAATATGGAAAATATGTTTGAGTATGGTATAAGGTCCATAAAATTAGATGCTAAGTTTTGGTGGCTCTTCTCATTGAGTGATGTCTTCTTATAGGGATAAAGACAAAGGAACACATGATCCCTTTCTTCAAAGTGGTAGTCAAATTGATGTTGATCAATCTATTTCTTCATCCTATTTGAACCAACACAAAATTGTCATTGAGTGTATACAAAATGTCAACATGATTTGTTAGGATTTGGTCCACCACCTAAACCTTAAACATCCTTGGTAAGTAGGAGATCATTGATGTATTTGTCCATAGACTGTTTCATACTAATAACATTTTGGTAGAACCATGATAGGTGGTATTACACCACCATTCTACAAGGGGTAGACACTAAATGCAATGGGATTGACATTTTGACGCAAAATAATGTAAATAAGTTTCTAGACACTTGTTGATCACTTTTATATAACCATTTTTTTAGGGATGATAGGATATGTTGATGTACAATTGGGTACTTTGAAGTTGAAACAACTCCTACTAGAAATTTCTAGTGAATCATATAGGATCATGATTGATCACAATTGAATCATGCATGACATGGAGTTAAAAAAAATGCCTATAAATACGTGTGCATGGTGGATGATTTGAAAGGGTGTTGTAAGGCACAAATGTGATCATATTTAGAAATATTATCAACAACTACCATGATGACTAATTTGTTTCCTACTTGAGGTAACCAAACAATGAAATCCATGGACATGTTAGTACAAATTGTGGTAGGAATTGGTAAAGGTTGTAATGATCCTCTAGACACTTCACTATCTCCTCCTTGTACCTTTGGGATGTTTCACATTCAACAAAAAATATGAAAATATATTTCTTCTTTCCTTCCCAAAAGAGTGAACGCTCAGTTTGTTCATATGTTTTCTAAGACCTTGAGTGATTGGCCATGGGAGATAAATGTAATTCAATAACACTTTGAATTTAAATGTTGAATTCAAAACCAAAATGATACACCCTATATAACATAATGAATCATTTTTCCTACTATATCCTAGATGGGCATGGGGGTCATCTTGTAGATAATGGAGAATTTTCACTATCTTGGCATCTGCTAATCAGTCTTTATTCTTTTTTTTTAACCAGAACTGGGTAATTTTTATATTAATAAAAAATGTAGTGATGAATCACTACTGAGGTACAAGAAAGAGGCTTATTTCCTTCATATGATAATAGATTTATAGTCAATACATTGTCCTATTAGTTCTAAATATGGAAATTTTAGATTCATCATATTTCTAAAATACCTGAAATTATAAATTCTACAAAAAAAGCCTAATATAAAAAATAATTTGAAGAGAATAGTACTAGTTGGTCAGAGGGGAAGAGTCACTCATCATATTCCTTTTGATATCAATTCCCTCTTCCAAAATTTCCCTCCCCTTTTCTATTTTCCCAAATTCTTTTTTCCCTTTCTTTTCCCTCTTCTATACTTACCTGTTTTTTCCCTTTTTCATTTTTTCCCTTCTACTTTCCCTTTCTAGTTCTATACTTAGTCGTTTTTGTAGAACGACGGGTTCCCGGGTTGGTGGAATTGAATATTCTCATCCCCATCCATAACCTCACATCATGAGTTTGACCAACCGCCGCACTATTCTATACTTAGACAATTTTATGATCGTGGGTTCCCGGGTTGGTGGGGTCGAACTCTCATACCCCATATTCCGTGATATACATTTTGCATCCAAAAGTTTTGTGATCTACATTTTGACCCCCAGACTCCCCAAACTTCCAAGTCTCATTCCTCCTACGATGAGTCTTACTGACCACCTCGCTATTCTATAATTAGTCGATTTTGAACCTTTTGCAGTCACGGGTTCCCAGGTTCCCAAAAGTCTCAAATCCTATTTCGCTCTCGTCCATCCCCACCACCCTCGTGCTCTTCCCAATGTGCATTTAGTATGCTTTGAATGCTAACAACTCATCATACATGTTCATAAATATTTTCATTAATAAGCGAAGGGATCGAGGATATTTCCTATTAAAACACATTAAACCAAGATTTACGGAGGATTATATTATCCCTCTCAAGCGTTCATTTTAAACATTATTTGGAGAAAATGAACGTTTTCGTCAACTTATGGAAACAACTCAACAATAGTTATGTGGAGATACATTGAGCATTTTCGGTCGTGAGGACCAGATCTTTCAGTGGTCCATAGCATATTCTTACTACTCATCCCCTTTTTCCCAGAAGGAAGTAATTTGGACGTCTGGAATTGCGTGCGCAGGTTGTGTCCCAAAAGTCTTTGAATATAAGGAGTTGGTCGCCTGGTGCACCGAGATATATAGTCCAAGCCATTAGATCATTCAATTGCGGGATCATTCCCCTATCTCTCTGTCGCCTCAGGTATTTTGTAAGATTTTGAGACTTCTAGAGCCAACACTTACCTTCAAGGGTGAATATTGTAGAGAATTATTAAAGAAGCATGACAATGGATTATACCTCTTACTCGAGTTCCTGGAGAACCCAACGCCCGTCCCCAAGGACATCACAAGTTTGCAAGTTATCTCATTCAAAAATCCTTTCCGGGAAATTGCTTGGCTTTTTAGGATAACAAGAAAAGAAACTATAGACAATATTTCTCGCATGATTCTTTACATTTTATATTTTACGGTCAAGGAACAAGCCATACTCGATTGGGAAAATTTTATTTCCATTGAAATATCTTCCCAATTGTCACAATACAAGAAGGAGAAGAAATTGTTTATGTCATCTTATTTTGTTTTAGCGATAGCACATTGCTCTCAGTTTTCGAGATTATCTGTGTGTAAGAAGGTAAACTATGAATTCAACCTGGTAACCTTCTAGTATAAAACATTATGGAGGCACAAAACCTCCCAACATTTTTATGAAGTTTTTAATGATTTTGTCTCAGTTTTTAAAGGCTTTTTGTTTGGAAAGGACACTCCCTGGATGTCTGACCATGCGAGTAAGTTACTGGATAGGAAGGGGACAATAGAACAAATGGAGAATTACAATGTCATAAGGATTTTTAGTACTAAGGAAAATCCTTCCTTCCTTCCATGCTACATATCTGACAAAATGTTTGTTACTGAAATAGAAAGGAAGTACAACTACTGGTTGCAGTTTTTCCATGAAAAGAGAAAAAGGCAATTCATACCTCTGCCTTAGAAAGTTGGGGATTTCATTTTCAGAAATATGAACAATATTGATGAATTTGCAGGCCATTTCCATAGCCTGAATCTAATATATGATGAAAAGGTAAAAGGGTTCGACCCTAGTGGAATTTTTGTAGAACATCTACTGGCAATTGGCTTCAACAATTCTTTTATTAATGTTATTTTGAATGAAGAAAGACACAATGACTCAGGCACTCTTTCCCACAACACTTGCGACCTGGGAACAATACTCAACACCAATGAGTCGTACAAGTAGAAAGGAAAAGGTCCCGGTGAAAAGAGTTCCAAATCCCCAACTGTCACTCCAAAGAGTACAACATCTCAGAGCAGTGCTCCAACAACCCACCAAGTTAAGAAAGTAACCCACAATTCTTCAGGCACAAGAGGAGATAAGGACCCTCCTTCGGGAAAAATTGAAAGCTACCATAAGCTTCCCTTGAGGAAGAAAAGAAAAATAAATGTGCAAGAAGAGGAGGGACCTCGAGGAGAAACTGACATCCACAACCTCTCCCTCGAGGATATGGAACTTGATATTGACATCGAAAAGATGCTCCCCAATGTTGATTAGCTAGAGAACACAACTCACCAGAATCCTATGATGGAAATAATTGAGAGCGAGACTTTCGATGAAGAAGAGTCTTTTGTATTTCAGAGCATTGTTTTTGACAACGAGTCCAAAAATTTAATTATTGAGAAAAGATATGTAAAGAATAAAAAGGGGAAATCTCGTTCAGAGGTTAACCTATGGAACATGCAACCTTTCCAAATTTACCAAATTCACCGAGCAACTAGAGATGCTCGACACAGTCATAGGCTTTGGTTTTAAAGTTACCAATATGATAGAGTTGAGAAGAAGAGAGGAGCTTCTCCCTCCTCCAAATCGGATAAAACAACTAAATGCATGCTGGAAGGAAAAGGTTAAGAACTTGAATATTATTATTCAAGCATGCAGCCAAGCCATAACTAGGAGAGAAGAAATATTCAAAAGGCTGACCGAGATAGACCTAACTGGGAGCACCAATGAGGTCCAAGACTCCAAATTGATTCTCAACTTGTTGTTCCTAACCAAGCAAGCCTTTTAAAAACAAGTTGAGATCTTTAAAGGGTCGTCATTTGAAAAATTCTATGGAATTATTGAGTATAGTGAAGATGACGAGGATAACTGGTTAGTGGACTATTCAATGAAAAATAAAGATATTGAAGAAGCTTTGCAGAATATTTCCATTGATCTAAGGGACTTGGAGGGCGAGATTTTCAATATAAAAATCCGTCATGAAATCAATGTGGCACCAATGAGAAGCTACATCGAGGAGTGGTTTAAAAAGGCTGTCGACAAACTTACCGATGAAGGGAAAAAGGTATTTGAGATGGTTCCTGTAACCGTTGATGAAATCCATAAAAGGAAATCAACGAGAAAGTGACAAAAAAATAAATACCATCACAGTAAGTTCATACTGATCACATCCTTCTGTATTTAACGAGTTCTTCATCCAATTACTCCACCTCTTTAAATATAAAGGTTTAATCGAGGACTGCTAATTTCCTTTTTCTTCTTACCAAGTCTTGTTGTATTCCACCACCCACGTTATTCCTTCTACAAACTTCATTCTTATATATATTTTCTTTATGGTCCATGGGATCCCCAATCCCAATTATTATGACAAACACATTTAAATTTCGGAGAATATGTAATGAACTATATATTTTTTAGAAATTACAAGAGAACTATTTTGGGAAAAATCTCGACTGTACTTTGTAACCTAGTTTTTTGAATATAAAGTATTTGAGGTTGATCTATCGTTATATCTATTTGAGTTGCCCATGTATCACTCTGTCAAAGTTCTCTTATGCATGCATATCATTTTCTTTTATTTTTTTTGTGTGATCATAAATGTTTAACTCTACTATGATGGATGTGAGGAAATTTTATTTAATTGCTTTAAATGTGTGTGGTTCCTGGTCCACTCTTAGGAACATTCTTTAAAAGAAAATTAAACATTTTTTTTTTATATTTTTACTTTCTTTTGATTACCGTGACGAACTTCTATAAAAATCCCACATTCTGAAGATCTCGAGTCCCACAAAAATCATAAAAGAGGAGTACCACCTCTATAAAAACGCAGGGGGATTTGTATCCTCGTGAGGTTGTTGTTTTAGTCCTAACGGATTCAAGCATCAACATTTTTTGCGACCATACTGGGGACATGAACTAAAAATTCGGAACCTGGCCCAGATTTTGGGAAAGAATATATGAATTTACCCCAGGGTGATCAACCCCATTTAGAAATTGTATTGAATAATCAACGAAGCATTTTACACTAGTTGTATAATATGGTAATAAGGACAGCCCAGACTCAAGAAGAGTTAGAAAGGTCCTGGTAGATATTAGTCCAAGAATAATAAAGAGAAATTTTTCTAAAACAGAGGAGAGAAGAACGACAATATCAAAGAAATCAAAGGCTAGCTAGAGAAGCACAAGAACAAGGTCAAGATCGAAGTCGGACAAATATAAGGGACACATTACCAAAAGTAAAAGTAAGAAAATCTTTGTATTTAGAAGTCAAAAGTCTAGCCCTGAAGTCTCCCCAGACATGGAAGCAAGAGATGAACAACCCCGAGATGAGCATCATGAGGAGAGACAAGGAGGTGGAAGAGATGCTGCAAGAAATCAAGGAATCCCAGGGTTTGGAAATAGAAGGAGAGTAAGAGATTCCCTTCTTAATCTTATAGGTGAACAACATGAGATTCTTGTTATCCATAAGGGCACCTTAAATGAATTTTTTGGAGACAGAACAATCGATGCGAAGAGGCATCTGCACTTATTTCATGATGTTTGTGACTTTCACTGAGTTGAATATGATGATGTCATGGTGAGGTTATTTCTGCAAACCTTATTAGAAAGAGATTATGAATGGTATACAATGTTTCCCATTAGATCCATTTTCTCATTTAACGACCTCGAAGCTATGTTCCTAACTATGTTTTCCCCTCCAATTTCCTACCATACCCTCCTCACAGAGTTCACCCATATTGGGTTGAGAAAGAACGAAAGGATACAATATTTTAACTTGAGGTTCAATAAGACCTTGAGTAGAATTACAAAAGATGAAATACCAAATGACCCGGTCATTTTCGCTTGTTATAAGAATGCAATGCCCCCGAATGTAAAATATGCTATCAGAACATCCCAAATGGATACTTTGGAGGAGGCAATGACTAAGGCCACTGAGATGGGATAAATTATGATTGATACGGGTGTCTACCCCGACATTATACTGGGAAGAGTACAAAGGCATATGGGGGGATTAAATAATGATAATTAAGAAGCTTACATCTCAAGAAAGAATGAAGAATTTAAAGGAACCATACCTGACATAAAGGTTGATCCTGTGGTGGTGCATGAAGCAAAACAAATAATTGAAATTGCATAGATGAATAGAACCATAAAACATATGCAGAACGAGATAACCAGATTGAGAAGGGGAGAGAATTACATGCCAAACCCAAGAATGTCGATTCTCGAGCAGAGGAGGAACCCTCCCCTTGAAAATAGAGTCAGGTTTGAGAATACTGATGAGCAACAGAGACCAAGGGTTCCCAAACAACCTACTCCAAACGTGGTTGTTCTGGATGATGTCTATGGAGAGAAATTAATCGAGCAAGAAAATTATTACTTACCTTATGAAAGCTCCAAAACTGTGTAGATGGATGAATGCGAGACGTCCATGCATATATTTGGAGAGGGAGACAACGATACTAAATTGCAAGAATATTTCTCCCAGACAAGAGGGTTTGTAAATAGACCAAAGAATAAAGGAGACTCTGACAAGGAAAAACAAAAACAAAAACAAAAATAAAGAACAAATGAAAAAGTCTTGAATGAGAAAGTGATGGATGGAAATGGGACCAAAAGGCAACACATGGAGTCAAGTTCCACTCAAGTGATGTATGGACCTAAGTAAATTGAGGATAAATATTCCTTTTACGAAAGTGGTAAAGATTCCTTAGCATAGACATAACATCTTGAAGATGTTGGATGTTCCATCGGAAAGAACTGAAGTTGTTGTTACCAATCCAAAATAGAGCAAGAGCCCGTCAACTGCCAAGTTGAGAGGTAAAATTCCATCCTTCAACATTTCAATTGAAAATAATGATGTTGCATTACATAACTGTTTAGTTGACATTGGCGTGACAGATAATATAATGTCGCTTGCAGTCATGGAGAGATTGGGCATGAGTTGTATTATCCCCTAGCCTAGGGATAGCTAAGGAGATTATGCCTCGAGGCCCATAGGTCCTAGACATGGAGTACCGAGAGCCATATAGACTTGAGAATGGCCCTGGAGGGCCCATCCTTTTCTTCTTCAGTGCCTCCACTTTGTCAGTAGAAATAAAATCCATCACATCGGCCTGGTCCTGCAGCATAAATGGATCTTTCTCCATGAGGTAATGAGTTCGGGTATCATGGTATGTGTCACTCTGATTCTCAAAACAATTGAATATGTGCATTTAATTCCTTTTGATTCTAACATGTTCTTGGACCTTATGCCTTTCCACTTGATCACACTCGGGGGGAATGAAAATATTCCCTAGTAAGCTAGTACCCATAGGGTTTGAGTTGCCACTGGGGGGATTCATGAAAGGTCATCGTCCGTTCCCACCATACTTACCCCTTTCCATCTTTTTCCCACTCATCCATCCCATTACACAGGTCCAGGAATTTGGTTGACCAAATATCTAAGGGTTGTACCTTACCTTGTGGGAAGAAGGGGCTAAAGGAATAGAGGTTAAAAGTAGTTGACAAGAGATAAAAGCCAAAAGAATGAAATCTTGAATTTCTTCGCCCAAGGAACCCTGGTAAAGCAATAAAAAGATTCTTAGCAAGAAACAGAGGGACCCATAAAAATAATAAATCAAGACCTAATTGGAGGATAGGGGGTCTCATCATGAGCCAACCTATTAGGTCCATGGGCATGTAGCGGTATGACACTACCATTCAGTTGGTCACCATGCCAGCGTAATGGCTGTTGGTGGCATAGCCAAGAGAAAGGGGGTCTCATCACGAGCCAACCTTCTCATTTCCATGAAATGATTGTGGGTAACATTTCCACCATTGGTCACCATGCCAGGGAAGTGTCCCCCAATTAGTCTCTTGAAAGATAAAACAATAAAGAATAAAAGATAAAAGGCATGAATGGACTTGGAAACATTTTCATCCATGACAAGGTGCAACTCACCCTTTTCAGAGGCACCCACAGGTAAGCCATGCATTTCCCTGCTATCACTGCACCCATTGCTCAGACATCCCCTACCACCTCATCCACTCACATGGCCTATATTTGAATTCACCCGGAAACATCCCACATCCAATGAGCACTAGCTCAATAGGACATCCTAGCATCCCCTCCAAACTTGGCTTGTAGAATAGCATAACGTCTTTTAACACTTGTCTGGGTAAAAGGGGTTTCATGCACATGTTTAAATAAATTGATGATTAGATTTGATTAACATTGATATGATCCCTATGACTTATGAGCCCATGGAGGGCATATTTTTTGATGTTGCAGGGCCACACCCGATGGACATGTACATATGGGGAGATGATTATTTCATACCTCCATAGGGATAAAATCCCACATGATGGATGATGAGACCCCATCTAGGGGAAGAGATAGATCAAAGGATGACACCAGAGAGAGAGGATGTCGTTTCACCAGGTACAACCTTGCATGCCTGGACCCAAAGGGGTTTTCTCCTTTTCACAATGATGTAGGCCTTGGAAGGCCCATGACATCACCTAGGTCACCCATGATGTCACCCAACATTTTTGATGTTTTGGAGGCAGTTGTGTGCCAAGTGGAACGTGTGGCAGGATCCTGAGGCCCAAGGAAGCCTAACATTTTGCTCCAGGAAGCCAACGTTTCCCAAAAAGGGCCTAACATTACCCTAAAAGGGCACAATGTGACCTTTACACCTTGTTTTAGGGTTTAATTATGACATTTAATGTAAAAACTAGATATTATGTGTAATAGGCCATGCCGACCTTTTTTTTATCTAATTCTGGTCATTAGTATTGTATAAATAAGGGTCTAACCCCTTGTATTTTTCATCATATATAACTCACACTTGTGGGGACTGAAATTTGTGCCCTCCTTAGGGTTTCTTGGCTAAAATTTTAGGCACACTTGTTGAGGAAGGATAAATTTGGATTATTTTGGCAAGTTTCTTGGTGGATGTGTTCAACTAGGGTTCTTCTTGATGAATTCTTGATGTATGTAAGTGATATTTCTGCAATTCTTCTTAATTGAATGGTTATAGTTTTATTTATCTTACATTTACATTCAAGATTATGAAATTGCTTGATTGAACCCTAGGAAGACTAGCACATGTTATTGTCCTAGCTTCAAAATCTTTCACATACTAGATCTTGTCAAGAGGCCACTTTCCTTGAAGCATATGCTAAGGCCTTGCCATTGCAACACCTTAGTATCCATTTCTTCATCTTAGCCAATTTTTGCTTCATCACTTGAGTTAAGGAGGGATGAAATATACTAAGGCATAGGGTTACCTACACCTTAGTGGTTAGTTTCCCTTAGGGTTTGATAATTGGAGCCTTTGGTTACCAACACTCCAATATATCAATCTTTCTTGTCTTTAACTCTTCTACTATCATTAATTTCCTCCAAACATTTGTTTCCACATCATTGACTCCATTTTCCCTAAAGCACTAGTGCAAGTCCTCTTTTGAGTAATTGATCAAAACAACCATCAAAACCTATTCTTTGAGCATCCTACTAACCTTTTCTAACCCTAGAATATCCTAACTTACTAACAATATTGTTGTTGTTGCCAAAGTGAGCTACAAACATTAATTGCAACATTAAAAGTTCCAAAATAAATTGAAAAGGATGATTTATACATTGTCATGTTTGCTTCTAACAAATGCTAGTATTATGATTTCAATGGTTAATGATTCTTAGTCATTTTGAAGCTATTTCAAGGCATTTAATGTGACATATTTCTTTATAAATATTGTTGCTACAATTTTATGTTTACTTCATCATTATCATCCGATTGCTTTATTTGAGAAAGTCAATGGTTTTATGAAGTGCTAACCAACAAGTGTACTTGCAAATATATATAGTTTCTTTTTTCTTTGTTCTGGGAAGGTACACTTCGATATATTATCATTTCATTGGTTATAAAACCAAGACTTTATGATCAGTGGTGACTTGTGAGAGGGGAACTTTTTATTATCCTTTTGGACCTTGCCTTCTCAAATCCCTAGGTCACCAGGGATGTCTCCTCTGGGTCTACCACCCTAAATAGAAAGGGGCATCCTATTGAGGTGGCAGTGATAGGGTAGTCTCTAGTTATGCCAATTTTCTTTACTTTTACCTTTCCTTCTATCAAAGTACAAATTATGCAATAACATTTTGGCACCGTTTCCGGGGAACACTGAGTCAATATCCCTCAAATGACACTTTTTCAGTAAGCCTTTATCCAGGGAAATCTTCTTACAAGCTTACCTGACGACTCCAATAAGGGTGATTCCCTTATTTCTTTGATAATTTCAATAAAATTATCTGATGACTCCACAATCCACAAGGAGGTACACTAACCCTCCCCAATCCTTTAGAAGAAAGCCTCCCCGAAAATATCCTGTAGTAAAATCACTTTTCAGAGGAAACCTTCCCTTAAACACAATGTATAGCATGAGAACTCAAACCACTATTCCAAACCAAGCCAATAATCAAAGAAAATGGTCATCCAACCTTTTCAAAACACTAGACATGACAACTATACCAGGATACCCTAGGCAAATGCCCCCAAGTATGAAAAATGGTTGCCTAAATTCACCGGTAATGATGTAATCATTGCCGAGGATTACATGAGAAATTTTTGGGTATTCTTCTAGCTTCATACCATTAGTGATGATGCTGAATATTTGGCTATGAAATTGTTCTCTACTACCCTCCATGATGGCGCAAAGCATTGGTATAATGGTCTTCCTAATGGAAATACTAAAACCATGGATAAGTTAGAGGAAGTCTTCCTCAAATGATGGAGTATCAAAGAAGACCCCAATATGCTACTGATAAGGATGAATAACCTCATGAAATAAGAGAATGAGAAAATTAGATAATTCCACATCAAGTTTGAAACCCTGTTGCAAAAAATCCCTGTGAGTCATCATCCATATCCTAGTTTCCTTTTGTTCATTTATACCAAAGCCTTCACTGGCCAACTAGGTTATCTCCTCAGAGATAAAAAAACCCTCAAATGATCCAATAATCCCAAGAAGTATACACAAGGATCGAAGAAAACCTTTTATCATCCAAATTTGAACCTTTCTCAACCCCAAGAGTCAATATGGACACTAAACCTAAGATAGTCCACAATGATGAACCTACCTCAAACATTAGTGCTAGATTGGATAAGTTGCAACTGACTGTATATGGCATGGTAAAAACCCAAGAGCTAATGATGAATAATATTTTCAACCTAGAGAGTACTCAACAACAACCCCCTATGGTTCCATACAAGGGTCAATTCCAGAAAGAGAACCAATTTTTCAGACCAAAGAATGATCAAGAGGTTCCAAATACTTTATCTCCAACCAATGTGTTGGATGAAAATCCTTGTTGCCTGCAATGCAGTGAGTCACACTGGGAATATGAATGTACTTAAAACAATGGAATCCATGACCAAGTAAACATAATGGACCATACCATAGAGGATCCCCATATTTTCCTTAATATTACCCTTGAGGAACATCAAGAGGGCATTATAAAGGAAGAATCCAGGAAGGGTAGGATGGAGGTTATAAATAACCTTGAACAAGAATTTGTTAAGAACCTGAATAGATCTACAAATATAATCACCAAAAATACTGAATGCACAATAGATCCACATAGAAAGATAGAAGAAAGCACAGTTTATTATTACCAAACCCTTGAGGTAGGGAAACACCATACAATGGATCCTATTATGGAAGGGATCCTCTCCTGTTCACTTGCCTCTTCGAGGGGGCATCCTCCTAATGAGCTTAAGCTCTAAATACAATAATTCTCTTCATATTCCATTACATTGCTTGAACCTCTTTATATAGTGCTAGCATCACCTAAGAACATTCTAGAGGAGGAATCTTCTAAAAGTAGAACCTATTATATCTAACTACCCATTTGTTATATCTAACTACCATAGTGGGCCTTATTTAATAATATAGTGGTCCTAGTCCATTATACATTGAATGACCTCCAC
>ML826922.1:21410-61082 GCA_009831015.1 Picea engelmannii
CCCCCCCCACTACCTCTCTAGATACCTAACATTCCATCCCCCTTATTAAAGCGTTGTCCTCAATGCTTGATGTACAACCATATACCAGGGTCCCATGGATAATTATGGATCATCATGTTGAAGAATACTGAAGAACCAAGGTCCCATGTAGAAAGGAAAGCCACCATGTTGAAGTAGTCCAACCTCCATTATAAACCCGGGTCCCATGCCTAAGTGCTCATGTGAACTTCCCATGGAAGATTTTGGAACCCAATAATCAACTCAAAATGATGCTCCAAAAACAGAGACATGTCACGTGGATCCAAATAAGAAGATCCATCCACATAGTGGAAAATGGTCGTAGAAGAATCTGGAAGGAATAATACCACTGTAGAATATGCAGGATGGACACTAGTAATAATCATTAGATCTCAATTTTTCACATTGATGCACTCTACAAAAGTTGGATTAGAGTCATCAAATAAAATATGAAAGTGGTTGTCATCCCAAAAATGAAAACTATCCATATACCAATCATCACAATCAGCTTCAAAATCATACCAAGAATATATTTCTTGATTATATTCATCCTTGATGTCCACCATAATAAATCTCTCCTACATTCTATCCAATGAATCTTGAATACTATGAAAAACTATCATTGAGACCGTCTGTGAGGCCATCCACAAATTCATGCAATGTGTCATTCAATTGGGCTTTGAATGCTTCAGTCATATGTAGAATTTATTTGAGGGTATTAGAGGAAATATCCATTTGATCACCCTATGAAAAGTTATGAACTCTACAGTCCCGCCGCCATCACGAAAAAACCCAAAAAATAGAACAATAAATTACTCCAGAAAATCACGGCTTTTGCCGGAAAAACCCTGAAAAGATGTTGAATTTAAAATTCTCATAAATTTACTTCTTAGACTCCATTTTGACTGATTTGGTTTTTGAAATTGGGTATTTTTCCGAGAGGAATTCAAATACCCAATTTTTTTTTCCAAATTCATCTCATAAAGCTTCATATCTGAACCTAAAGTGCATCACCCTCTTTTTCTTCCCTAGAAATATTCTGCAAAAAAGAGAAAAAAAATTATTCCCTTCTTTGTCCAAGGAAAGTTCTCTGATACCAATTGTTAAGTTCCTGAATAGATATGCAAATATACTTCATAAATAACCAAGAGTCTTAACAAGAATAATCCAAACCATTCACCAAAATATTGAACCCAAGAAATAGAGAAAACCCTTGAGGTAGGGTAACACCATATATTAATCCTTAAGGAAGGATAACACTCCTCAAGCAATCCTTGCTTGTACAATCACAATATTCTGCACTATGTTTCATTACATTGTTTGCACTTCTTTATATATATCCCTCTATCTCCTAGGAACCTTCTAGAGAGATTTCTCACATTTATTACATCTAACTACCATAGTGGGCCTTTATTAATATAGTGGACCTAGTCCACCTTACATTGAATGACCACATTCTCATATATGAAATTACTTCCACTAATAACACATAACTACATTCCCAAATGCAGCTCATTAAGCTTCATATCGGAACCTGAAGTGTGTCGCCCTCTTTTTCTTCCCTAGAAAAATTCTGCAAAAAAGAGCAAAACAATTCTTCCCTTATTTTTCCAAGGAAAGTGCTCTGATACCAATTGTTAAGAACCTGAATAGATCTACAACTATAATCACCACAAATACTGAATACAAAATACATCCACAAAGCAAGATAGAATAAACCACACTTTATTATTATCAAACCCTTGAGGTATGGAAACACCATACAATGGATCCTATTATGGAAGGGATCCTCTCCTGTCCACTTGCCTCTTCGAGGGGGCATCCTCCTAATGAGCTTCAGTTCCAAATACAATAATTCTCTTCATATTCCATTACATTTCTTGAACCTCTTTATATATTGATACCATCACCTACGAACATTCTAGAGGAGGAATCTTCTAGAAGTAGAACCTTCTAAGAAGTGCTCTTATATTTATTATATCTAACTACTCATTTGTTATATCTAACTACCATAGTGGGCCTTATTTAATAATATAGTGGACCTAGTCCATCTTACATTGAATGAACACATTCTCATATATTAAATGACTTCCACTAATAACACATAACTACATTCCCATTGGGTACCTCCCTAGGTATACTACAAAATCAAGAGAGAATTTGAAGAAACAAGAACTCCAAGTATATACTAGGAAAAAGAAATTGAACCAACCTATCTCTACTGGTCCTGCAGTATCCCAAACAAGACCTCCACCCATGAACATTCTCCTCCCTAAAAAATTTCCCAAGACTGAAAGAGTGGACTTAAAATTTAACTTTGAAGGGGCATTAGCCAAGATGCACGTGACTATCCCCTTGGGAGAAGTCATCAAGGTACCATCTGTCAAAGAAATAATTGATAATTTCTTCAAAGGATAAGATGGACCAATGGACCCTCTTATTATGCTACAATCCAATCGCTTTAGGGTCCAGTATGATGAACACCCACCTTTCTTCATGACCTTATTGATAAATGACAAATGCCTTAAAAACTGTATGCTAGATTCAGGGGAAGGTGCCAAGATGATGTATCTAAAGGTCATGCAACAATTGGGTCTAAAAGTCACATGGAATTACATGAATGTGTGTGGCTTTGAGTCTAGATCGATACCCACACATGGGGTAATTGAAAATGTGGAAGTATGCCTTGGAAGATACTCTGAGAGAATGATCCATATGGACATTGTAGTAGTAGATGTACGAGATGTGTGGGGGATGTTGTTGTCTAGGAAATTTGTTGCAATGTTGGGAGGCACTTTAGAGATGGACCTCACTTATATCAATGTGCCTATGAATGATGGAATGATGAGCCATCTCCCGAATGTTCCAATGACCAAAATCCAAGTGCAATAAATTAATGGCCACATCAAAACTGACGAAGCACATGAGCCAATCATAGAAAGTCTTCCTGAATTTTCTCTTGATGATATGCCTTTTTCTACAGAGGAATATTTTGATAAGATACAATGGCCAAAAAAGGAATATTATCAACAAATCCTAAACATGTATAAAGACAAGGAAGTTGGGGTTGTCAGGTTGTTAAATAAAGGATAAGATAACGTATTGATCCAACCATCCCAACAAGAAGTTTTCATAGTAGAATCCCACCGTCCTCCCTCTACACAGTACACCAGGGTTGTTCAAGAAACAAACAAGTTTAGAACCATAGATTACAAAGAGGGAGACACAGTATGGATGTGGGACACAAAGAAGGTAGAACCTACTAATGCCAAGGGAAATGCACAGTTTTGGCTTGGACCCTTCAGAGTTGGAAGAAAGTCAGTCAATGATGCCTACTATTTGTCTACATTGGAAGGAAGAAGGCGCCCATTACCAGTTAGCGGGAACCTCCTCAAACCCCATCAAGGGGCAGAGACTTTGACTTCACAGGTAAGTGAAGGTAAGTAGGTAGGCATTTTCATTCATTGTATATACCATTTGCATTTCATGGTAGAGTAGTTTGCAATTCCATTTTCACATATGCTTGCTTTAATTTTCTGTATTATATATATATGAGTCAGGGGTGAAATGACCACCCCAAATGATTACTAATAAGTTTTATGTTGAGATCAAGCATGTCACAGGTTATGCCAGAGATGCTGAGGTTCTCATGTTCTCTACGGTGAGCATATGTCACCGAGTTGGAGCCAAATGTTATCCCCTAGCCTAGGGATAGCTAAGGATATTATTTCTCGAGGCCCACAGGTCCTAGACATGGAGTACCAAGAGAATGATTGACTTGAGAATGGCCCTGGAGGGCCCATCCTTTTCTTCTTCAATGCCTCCACTTTGTCAGAAACAACATCCATCACATCGACCTGGTCCTGTAGAAAAAATGGATCTTTCTCCATGAGGTAATGAGTCTGGGTATCATGGTATGTGTCACTCTGATTCTCAAAACAATTGAATATGTGCATTTAATTCCTTTTTCTTCTAATGTTTTCTTGGACCTTATTCCTTTCCACTTGACCACACTTGGGGGGAATGACAGGATTCTCTAGTAAGCTGGTACCCATAGGGTTTGATTTTCCACTGGGGGAATTCATGAAATTTCATCATCCGTTCCCACCATACTTACCACTTTCCATATTTTTCCTACTCATCCATCCCATTACACAGGTCCAAGCATTGGGTTGTCCAAATATCTAAGGGTTGTATCTCACCTTGTGGGAAGAAGGGGCTAAAGGCCCAGAGGGTAAAAGTAGTTGGCAAGAGATAAAATCTAAAAGAATGAAACCCTGAGATGATTCGCCCAGGGATCCCCTAGAAAGAAATAAAATGCGTCTCAACAAGAAACAAAGGGACCCATAAAAATAATAAATCAAGACCTAATTGGAGTATAGGGGGTATCATCACGAGCCATCCTATTAGGTCCATGGGAATGTAGTGGTATGACACTACCATTCATTTGGTCACCATGCCAGGGTATTGGATCTTGGTGGCATAACCAAGAGAAAGGGGGTCTCATCACGAGCCAACCTTATCATTTACGTAAAATCCTTGTGGGTAACATTGCCACCACTGGTCACCATGCCAGGGAAGTGTCCTCCAATTAGTCTCTTGAAAGAAAAAGTAATGAAGAATAAAAGATACAAGGCATGAATGGGCTTGGAAACATTTGCATCCATGACAAAGTGCAACTCACCCTTTTCAGAGGCACCCACATGTAAGCCATGCATTTCCCTCCTATCACTGCACCCATTGCCCAGACATCTCCTACCACCTCATCCACTCACATGGCTTAGATTTGACTTCACCCAGAAACATCCCACATCCAATGAGAACTAGCCCAATAGGACGTACTAGAGTCCCTTCCAAACTTGGCTTGTAGAATAGCATAACGTCTTTGAGCACTTGTCCGGGTAAAAGGGGTTTCATGCACATGTTTAAATAAGTTGATAATTATATGTGATTAACATTTCTATGATCCCTGTGACTTATGAGCCCATGGAGGGCATATTTCTTGATGTTGCAAGGCCACACCTGATGGACAGGTACATATGGGGAGATTATTAGTTCGAACCTCCATAGGGCTAAAATTTCACTTGAGGGATGTTGAGACCCCAACCAGAGGTAGAGATAGATCAGGGGATTGCACCAGAGAGAGAGAATGACGTTTCACCAGGGACAACCTTACAGGATTGGACCCAGGGGGGGTTTCCCTTTTCACCATGATGTAGGCCTTGGAAGGCCCATGATGTCACCTAGGTCACCCATGACGTTACCCAACATTTTGGATGTTTTGGAGGCAGTTGTGTGCCAAGTGGCGCGTGTGGCAGGATCCTGAGGCCCAAGGAGGCCTAAAGTTTTTCTCCAAGAGGCCAACGTCCCCAAAAAGGGCCTAACATCACCCTAAAAGGGCATGACATCACCTTTACATCTTGTTTTAGGGTTTAATTATGACATTTAATGTAAAAACTGGATATTATGTGTAATAGGCTATGTTAGCCTTTTTTGACCTAATTCTGGTCATCAGTATTGTATAAAAAAGGGTTTAAACCCTTGTATTTTTCATCTTCTTTCAATCACACTTGTGAGGACTGAAATTTGCTCCCTCCTTAGGGTTTCTTGGTTGAAATTTTAGGTGCACTTGTTGAAGAAGAATAAATTTGGATTATTTTGGCAAGTTTCTTGGTGGATGTGTTCAACTAGGGTTCTTCTTGATGAATTATTGATGTATGTAAGTGATATTTATGCAATTCTTCTTAATTGAATGGTTATAGTTTTATTTATATTACATTTACATTCAAGATTATGAAATTGCTTGATTACACCCTAGGAAGACTAGCACATGTCATTGTCCTAGCTTCAAAATATTTCACCTACTAGATCTTGTCATGAGGCCACTTTCCTTGAAGCATATGATAAGGCATTTCCATTGCAATACCTTAGTATTCGTTTCTTCATCTTAGCTGATTTTTTCTTCATCACTTGAGTTAAGGAGGGAGGAAATCTACTAAGGCCTAGGGTTACCTAAACCTTAGTAGCTAGTTTCCCCTAGGGTTTGCTAATTGGAGCCTTGGGTTACCAACACTCCAATCTATCAATATCTCTTGTATTTAACTCTTCTACTATCATTACTTTCCTTCAAACATTTTCTACCACATCATTGCCACCATTTTCCCTAAATCACTAGTCCAAGTCCTCTTTTGAGTAATTGATCAAAACAATCATCAAAACCTATTCTTTGAACATCCTACTAACCTTTTCTAACCCTAGAATAGCCTAACCTACTAACAATATTGTTGTTGTTACTAAATTAAGCTACAACCATTAATTGTAGCATTGAAAGTTCCAAAAGAAATTGAAAAGGCTGATTTATACATTGTCTTGTTTGCTTCTAAGAAATACTAGTATTATGATTTCAATGGTTAATGATTCTTAGTCATTTTGAAGCTATTTCAAGGCATTTAATGTGAAGTATTGCCTTATAAATATTGTTGTTACAATTTTCTCTTTACTTCATCATTATCATCCAATTGCTTTATTTGAGAAAGTATATGGTTCTATGAAGTGCTAACCAACAAGTGCACTTGCAGATATATATAGTTTCTTGTTGCTTTGTTCCAGGCAGGTACACTTCGATATATTATCATTTCATTGGTTATCAAACCAGGAATTTATAATCGGTGGTGACTTGTGAGAGGGGGAACTTTTATTATCCTTTTTGACCTTGCCTTCTCAAATCCCCAGGTCACCAGGGACGTCTCCCCTGAGCCTACCACCCTAAATAGAAAGAGACATCCTATTGAGGTGACAATGATAGGTTAGTCTCCAGTTACGACAATTTTATTTCCTTTTACCTTTCCTTCTATCAAAGTAAAAATTGCACGATAACTAGTTGCACTAAGTATTATGAAACCGGTGAGAGAATATATGCAATCAATTCTAGAAAAGTGCCAACGTACGGAGAAATCAAGGATTTTTATTCTTGGATTACAATGACCCCCCATATCATTACAATTTTCAATATTATTGTGGTATACCTTCCTCCAACATATGGGGTTGTGCTGCAAAGAGACTGGACATCCATGATCATTGAGATATATAATTAATGACGAAAGTTGTATGATGCTATCAGGAAAGGAGTGAGCGATGATTAAGGTACCCCGTGAACCCAAAAAACCCTTCTCCTTTAAGAATAAGGGAAATGAATTAATGGAAGATTATAAATATGTCGGGATTGGAAACTATGTTATCATGGACATGGAGCACAACGAAATCCTAGAGCAATTTCAAGGCTTGGGGGGCCAAGAATGTTTGTTTGAAGGCTATTGGAGGATGTCATTCGATAGAGCCTATTCTAAATCTGGGAATAGAGTTGGAGTTGTTATTTTGAGTCCAAATAAGATTGTGCATCCCCATGCTGTGAGGCTAGGGTTGTCTTGCACAAATAACAAGGCAACATATGAAGCTTTGATCCAGGGGATGATCCTTTCACAAGAAATGAAAATAGAAAACCTTGTTGTGACTGGAGACTCAGAGTTGGTCATCAACCAAATTACCCAAAGCTACAAAATAAAAAAGGAAAGACTCTAGATGCATTTCAAAAGAGTTAATGAACTGATGGAATCTTTCAGCTCCTTTGACATTGTTTTCATTCAAGGGAACAAGAATCACAAGGTTGATTCACTAGCCTTGGCGCCCTCATTATCAAACCCATATGATGTCCAAAGAAAAATGTATTTCCAGGTAGAAAGATATTTTCAAACATCCGTGCCCGATAATGTTGAGTACTTACAAGTGTTCGAGAACGATGAACAACTGGAATTGTTTTTGTTAAACAATGATTATGAAGAATATTATAGCTCGTCTTCCATCGCAAAATACTATATACAAGATGAATCTTTGTTTACAAAGGATGATCATGCCAAGAATCTCCTTGAAGAAGTTTTAGTTGGAAAGGTGCAAGAAATGATAAAAGTCAATATTGGAGCGGATAAATCCCCGAAATATTTCAACTTGGGAGTTGATTGTACCACTTAACAGGTTGATTAATATGTTTCCTTATTCAAAGAATATATTGATGTATTCTCTTAGACCTATGATGATTTTAAATCCTATGATAAAACAATATTCTAGCATATCATTCCTTTGAGGGAAAAAGAAAAACCAGTGAAACAAAAAATAAGGATGATGAATCCCAAGTTGAAACCTCTAGTAAAAATCGAATTGGAGAAGTTTAAGAAGGTAAGGATAATTTATCCCATTAGATATTCGGACTGTTTGTCAAATCCAGTGACTGTAAGGAAAAAGACCCGGGAAATATGGATGTGTGTTGACTTTAGAGATCTTAACAAAGCAAGCATAAAAGATAATTTTCTTTTGCCTAACATGGAGTTTGTTCTACAACAAGTTACTGGATCGGCTTGCATGTCCATGTTGGATGGTTTCTCTGGATTTAATTAGGTTTTGGTGGTTGAGGAATATAGAGAAAAAACAACATTTATCACACCATGGGAGACATATGCATATGCTATAATTCCCTTTGGTTTGAAGAATGATGGAACCACATTCCAAAGGGCCATGGATTAGACATTCAACATGTTGATAGGAAATTTTATGGAAGACTATAAAGATGACTTGACGGTGTATTCAAACAAAAGGGAGGATCATATCCATCATTTAAGATTTGTTTTTGAAAGATGTAGACTATACAACATTTCTCTGAATCCAAATAAATCTTTGTTCATTGTGACTCAAGGCAAGTTGTTGGGCCATATTGTATACAAGGAAGGGGTTTACATAGATCCATAAAGAGTTAAAGAAATAAATCAGCTCAACCCCTCGACATCCAAGAAGGGAGTCCAGTCATTTCTTGGGAGAATCAATTTTGTGCGAAGATTTGTTTCTGATTACGCAAGCATCACAAAGCCGATCAATTTGTTACTGAAAAAGGAGCATAGGTTTGAATGGACAACAGATACTCAGGAAGCGTTCAATAATATCAAAGGGGAAATCACCACTACTCCTTTCCTCATTAGTTTGGAATTTCAAAGATATTTTATCATCTATTCATTTTCTACAGAGACAGTTGTTGCGTCTGTAATCACCTAGAAAAATAGCAAAGGAGAAGAACTCCCAATAATTTTTATGAGAAAAACCCTACACGACTATGAGTTGACATATTCAGAACTCGAGAAGCAAGACTTGTCTCTTGTAAACGTAGTGTTGATGCTTAAAATCACAACGATGAATACTGCTCGCAAATGATTGTTAGGCTCTATTATTTATTTATAATAATAATAATAATTAACTAGTAGGTGGGACCCCCTTGTAGGCTAGTGGCGCTATGATGGATATGTTGCACTCATATTTTTGTTTGTTGTTATAATGATGCCAACATAGTCTTATACAGTAGATGATTCAAGTCATAGTCTTATTCGTCATGATGATATAAGATGGTTGGTTGATTGTGTTATTGCTAGATGGTTTTGATGGTCACTCACAATTTATGTCAGTACTATGGATGAAAGGATTATTTTTTTTATAGGAGTTATGTTTATGCATTAAACATTGTTGATTATTTTATACATGATTTCATGCAAAATATGATATGCAAAAGATGATATGGGAGCAGAGGAAGTCATTTCAGAAATAATAGAGTAAGAGGTAACTGAAACAGAGGGCCTAGAAGGCCTAGATTCTCAATTCATTTTAATGTCGACCCCCAAGAGTTGAACCATATTTTTAAAGTTGTGTTCTTCAATTGGATTGGGTAAGGGATAGTTCAGCCCTGACTAGAGAGACCTCTCTTCCAGCCTCAAAATATCCCTAGTATTCATGTGCCTCCTCATGTATCCATGCAACCAAAATTTCCCGAAAATGATGGATGGCAGGAGATTGTCAATCTTCTAGTCTCTCACCATCGTGGTTGGCCCAACTTGTCATTTCCTCCTCCTCCTACACCTATAAATCCTAATGTTCAAATTTCTCTTGTGCACTCACCTGTTCAGTCCTCTCATGCTAGAAAATGGCTTAAAACCGAGGTCCCCCATGTACAAGACAAAGGTAAAGATGTTTCCTCCCCCTCATCTCCTTCAAATGACCCATCAAAATCAGTTTCCTCTCGTATGCATCTAAAGGATGATTTATCCCATGTTATTAGTGAGATTAATCCTCAAGGTTCGAATCAACCTAAGGCTAATTCTGGGAAGTCCAAAGGGGACAACAATGATAGAAGAAGGATTGCCTCTCAAAGTGGAAAATATGGATTTTAATTTATGTGTTGTAATTGAGTTGTTGAAGACAATGGTCTGCATAAAGCTTTGGACAACAAGCTATTTTTTTGGGATAATGTGGTTATTACATGTTTTGAATTATTTCTTATATTTTATATTCAAATTTTGGAAATAATTGTGGGAGCTACAAGGAGGCATGTGTTTAAATGATTGTCTAATTTTGTTTATGTTTTGTAAGGAATAAAAGAAGGGAGTTACAAGGGGTCCCACCTACTTAGTTATTATTAAATAAAGAACCTTAACTATTATTATTATTACTTCCCCTAAACTAAAATTAGTTAAGGTTAATTAACTTAACTAAAGGAAGTAGTTGAACTACTTCAACTGATTTGGAATGCATAAAATCCAAATGCGAAGGAATAAAATGGGGAGAATAGAAGGAGAAAGAAATAATAAGGTTTGGTATTTTGTTTTCATGAGATAGTTCAGTTTTCATTCATTCTTGAGTTCATTAAAGGCCTAATTCTCTTTTTGAAAACATGGTCCTATTGTATACATCAACGTTCAAAGCTGAACCATATCATTCAGATGCTTGTTTCAAAGGTGTTGATCTATCTTTGATAACATGTGTATACTTGTATGTTTATGGATTGAGTTTCATAGTTGATAAAGGATATTGTGCATAGTCAAATTGGCAACAGTCTGTGGCAAGTTGATCCAGATTTTAAAGTTTAGTTTTTACTTCTTGTCAGAGTCCTTTTGTATGGTTTTCATCAGGATATCTAAATTAGACTTTGGTACATGCCCTCATAGGGATTTCGTAAAGAGAAGATACTTTGATTTCTTGGAATGAAATAAAGCGATTGTTATTCTGTCTCATTTGTGTGTATCTGTGACATGGTTACTTTTTCTTTTGATCTCCACATTTATTTCTGTAATCTGTATTTTTTCAGAAAATTATAAAAACATTTCACATTTTTCAACAATCTTTTCATTTAAAAAATCATCCTAATCCCTTGTAATTAATACTTGTGGATTGGGAAATATTTTTTTGAGGCTATAAAACATAGGGTGATATTCCCGACTATCTTGTCCTAGCCAGGAAGGATACAAAAATGCTTGAGTAAGATAAGTCATGTCTTTTCCTCAACATTTATTTGGCGACCATACTGGGGAGATCTTCAATATCTCTTTGGTTGATTGTATGCTTGATTATCATTGAAATTTTTATATTTATTCTTTCGATTCTTTGATTGTTTCTTTCCTTCACGATAGTACATGTTACAAGGCATCTCAGTATTGAGCCCGGTCTTAAATACCAAACCATAATTTCTTTAACCTTATTCAATACCATCTTAGAAACCGCTAACACCCGGGCTGAGCTTGAACGCTCATGGGTAGTGATTGAACAAGACATAAGTGTCTGAGAATGATGGGAAGCCAGACAAACACAACCTAGGAATCAACCATAACTTTCTTTTTCCTAAAGTTTTGATCTTCTTTTCATGTCCTTAAACCCTCACATCTCTAGGAGAAGAAGAGGTTTATCACCTGAGATCAACCCTATTGCTGAAATAGGAAGAAGAAACGTTGTTTTGTCAACTCAACAAGGTACTCTAAGGAGAAATTTGTCTGATCCATCCAGTTCGTCTTTCTCTCCCTTACCTACCGTTCACATGATAAAATCTAGTGGTGGCTCTGGTGGAACTAGAGGTGCTTCTTCATCTCAATATTCAGCCTCATTAGTGATTGGTAGCTTGTATAGTCATCAAGTCCCTGTCCAATCTACTACAAAACTCACTAAGGTCATAAAGAAGTATGGACTCTTTCAATTCGATGAAGATACTACGACTACTCCATGGCATGTTTCCTCTCCTCTAAACCTAGCACCTTCTACTCGTCCACTTCCAAAATTCAAAGAGCATCTCCCTAGGTTTTTAGGAAATAACACAATCACTATGAATGAACACTTGGTGGTATTTTCTAATTCATGTCACAACATAGGAGCAATTGGCATTAACACTTGTATGCGCTTATTTGTTAACTCCCTTGAAGGGAAAGCAACAACAAATTTCTTTGATATTCCTCGCAAAATTATTTCCACTTGGGAGGAGTTAGTTTATTGGTTCAAATCTACTTATGGGCAGTCTAAGAGCCCAACAAAACAATTATGGGAGTATAAATCATTTCATATAAAGACGGTGAAACTATAAAGTCTTTCAACTTACGTTTCACCAAGTTATATAACCAAATTCCCGAACTTATACTCCCTGAGAACCAAGTTGATTTTATGCATTACTATAATGATTTACCTTCCCCATACCATCATAGGATTGAAGAAAAGGCCATTGAAAACCTTGGTTCTACTCTACATACTTTTTTAGAGTATGAAGAATAGCTTGAAAGAACAAGTCTTCCCCAGGGAGACTCAGTTAAACAAATAGACATGTCTGCCCTCTTACATCTTGTACAAGATATGAATAACCGAATGATAACGTATGAGAGAAAGGGAAATTTACCTTCACTTGCCCCTGGGGCCTCATCTTCTTCTTCACCACCCTTTATGAATCCTAATGAAAATAACTTTCAGCCTAAAGCTATCATGCCTCGCAGTTGGTGTAACTTTTGCAAGGAACACCATGAGGAAAGTACTTGTGAGATAAAGAAGAGTGTGAGAGATAAAATATTTGGTAAAAGGCCTGAAACTACCATTGTTGTTCTAGATTTTGCAGAACCAGAGGATGTCATGATCATAAACACCAAGAATAAATCCTATGCTTCGAAAGGAAAATATGATCCCCCTCGCACTTCTTCTAGCCCAAGCTCATCTTCACCAGCTGCTACTGTACAAGTTACTAAATATCTTGACAGTCAAGGAACTCCCTTCCCTCCTCCCTCTTCCAAATACAACATTCTCAATCAATTGGCTAATATTAAAGCCAATGCCACCCTCCTGGACATGGTTTTCATACCTTAGCAACAAAAGCATCTAAAAAATTTCATGGAAGGAAAAAATTCCACCGTAGCCATAGCCAATCTCTCTGAAGAGGTAGAGGAAGAGGACTCAACTGTAAATAAAGTAGGTGTACATAATTTTAGACACTCTGTAAAAAATACTCCATTTTTTATTTCTGTAAATATTATGGACAAACAACCCATTGTTGTCTAATTGATGGCGGCCCGGGCCCAAGCGTAATGTCAAAAAATATTATGGAAGAGCTAGGCTTGTCTTGTACAAATCAAAATGCTAGAAGCATGCTCTCTAATAATAGTTTACAACAATCGACCATAAGTGAGATCAAAGACGTGACCTTGGTTTTGTGTGCACGTCTTGAAATAAGGGAAACCCTTAATATTGAGGTAATTGACATGCCAGTGAGTAATTATTCAATCATCTTAGGAAGAGACTGGAAAGCCTTGACAGGTGGATACCTCTCACTCGATGGGGCACACTTATATGTTCCTCAGAATGGGAAGAACATCATTGTCCTAAGGGAGGGAATAATTTCACCTTATATAGAAAGCATCCCACAACCTAATGTAAATTGTATCGAAGAGGACCTAGGAGTGTACTCCATCTTTTCCGATGAGGACAACACTATGTTGGAACAAATCGACCTAGAGGATGGGATGTGGCATGTGCACTTTGATGGTTCATGCTCCAATGAAGGAAATGGAGCTGGAATTATCTTGTACTCTCTTGTAGGTAAAATTCACAACTTTTCCTATAGGTTAGAGTTTTCTTGCACTAACAACGTCATCGAATTTGAAGTATTACGGCTAGGCATTCAAAATGCCTATAATTTAGATTTTGGTCACCTTACAATTTTTGGGGACTTTGAACTTGTTGTAAACCTTGTACGTAAGATATATTCTCCTAGAAACAAGTTAATGAAACGCTACATCCAAACTGTCTAGGAGAGTATCTAAAACTTGCTATCATTCAACATCACGCATGTTAAAAGGGAACTGAATTCAATGGACGATAGGTTAGCTGTTTGTGCAGCCTTTCCTAATCGAAAACTTCTGCCACAAAGACCTGATTTCACCTTTCAATCTTTGTATTGTCCTCATATCCCTGACAATGTATTGTTATGGCAGTCCTTTCCTAGTGACGAGAGCATCTGTTATTTCCTACAAAATGAACCTGATAAAACCAAGGATATTATATCCATGGGAGACAACAAAATTCCAAAGGGTTTGACTCCTCTAGAAAGTTCATTTTCATCGAGTGATGTAGGAAACAAAGAATAACATATAGAAGAGGAATTGAAAAGGAAAGTGGGTGAAACCATTTCCTTGAACATTGGGACACCTGATTCCCCAAAGAATGTTAAGATAGGTTCTCGATGTTCTGATGAAGAAAGATTGAAGCTCACTAAGTTACTCTGTGAATTTCAAGATGTTTTTTCTTGGTCTTATGAGGATCTTCGTGGTTTTGATCCTGCTCTTATACAACATGTCATTCCTATCAAGGAAGGCATAAAACCGGTTAGGAAAAAACAAAGACCCATTAACCCTGTACTAGAAGAAACTATTCAGAAGGAGTTGGAAAAAATATTGAAGGCTAGGATAATTTTCCCTGTTAAGCATTCTGAGTGGGTTTCCAATTTGGTTCCCGTTCGGAAAACAACTGGTCAGATCAGATTATGCATTGATTTTCGTGCATTGAATAGAGCTAGCATAAAATACCATTTTCCTTTCCCTAATATGGAAATGATTTTGTAGCAAGTTGCAGGGTAACAGAGGATGTCCTTACTTGATGGTTTTTCTGGTTACAATCAGATCAAGGTAAAAATGAGAGATAAATATAAAACCATTTTTATTACATGTTGGGGCACATTCACTTATGAACGTATGCCTTTTGTATTATATAATGCAAGTGCCACTTTACAAAGAGCTATGTAGATAGTTTTTAATGATCTGATCGGACAAATTATTCATATTTATCTTGATGACTTAACTGTGTATTCAAAAAACTGATTAGATCATTTTGGTCATCTTAGAAAGGTTCTCATCTGATGCAGGAAATTTGGCATTTCTTTAAATCCTTCTAAGTTTATATTCGACATTACCAAGGGCAATATCCTTGGGAACTTTTTCTATGATTTAGGAATAAGCATAGATCCTGAAAGGATTGCTGCTATCTTAAATCTGCTTGCCCCTACTTCCAAAAAGGAGGTTCAAGCCTTTATGGGTATTATCAACTTTGTATGTAGGTTTGTTCCTGATTTTGTTGTAATGGTCAAACCAATTCACAATATTCTTAAGAAAGATCGCTCCTTTTCTTGGACTGATGACATCGAAAATGATTTCGTAAGGATCAAGAAGGCAATCAGTTCTGCACCGGTTTTGGCGAAGCCAGATTTTGAGAAAGAGTTTATTATATATACTAATGCCACAGAGGAAGCAGTTTATGCTATCCTCATACAATGTGATGACCAAGTTAATGAAAAACCAATAGCTTAAATGATTCAAATATTTTCAGATGATGAATTTAAATATTCTTATATTGAAAAACATGCTTTCACTCTTTTTAAAGTTGTTGAAAAATTTCGCCACTTTATCTTAGGTAAGCACACGCTGGTAAAAGTCCCTTTTCTTGTTGTCAAGTTTTTTCTCTCACGGACTTATCTTTTAGGGAAGCTTGCACATTGTCTTTCCAATATCCAAGAGCATGATTTGACTATAATGACTTCTAAAACCATTAAGGGACGTGACTTATCCCTTCACTTAGCTTAGCATGCATAAGCAAGTGAAGAAATTGATGAACAAGATAGCTCTCTGTCAGCACTATTTTATATTGACAGTCAAATCCTTCCTGTAGCTGAACATCCCTGATATAAAGATCTAGTGTATTACTTGCAAAACCAGAGGTGTCCAGATAACTTAGATACTCATCAAAGGATAAGAATCAATCTTGAATATTCAAAATATGTCATTTTATGAGACTTCTTGTTTAGGATATCTACTGATGGTATGTTACTTCGTTGTGTGAATAATGAGGAAGCACATAAATTGTTACAAGAGACTCATGGATCTTCATATGTTTTTATTCATGTAGGACGCCACTTTTCTGCTAAAACTACTGCTTTCAAAATTATCAGGAAAGGGTATTATTGGCCTTCAATATTTCGTGATTCTTATAATTTTTCAATATCTTGTGACAAGTGCCATAAATTCGCTGGGAATGAACGTCTTTATACCATGCCTTTACAACCTGTCCTCCCTGACTTTCCTTTTTCAAAATGGGGTCTGGAATTTATTGGTCCTATTAATCCCCCATCTTTAGAAGGGAAATTTTTTATCTTGACAACCATAGATTATTTTACAAAATGGACTGAGGTTGTCCCACTTAAGCATTCACATGATGAGTAGGTGATTTCTTTCCTTGAGACTAATATTTTTTCAAGAATTTGTCTTCCTTTGGAAATTATTACAGACAGCAGTCCCGCTTTTATTTTTGCTACGCTGACTCAGTTTCTAGATAAACTGGGGGTTAAACATTTTACTCATCAACTTATTATCCCCAAGGAAATGGGCAAGCCGAGTCTACTAACAAAAATCTAGTTAGAATTATTAAGAGGCTCATTGAATATAAGCCTCGTCAATGGCACACTCTCCTCACTTATGCCCTTTGGGAATATCACACTACCACCAAGGTGAGCACTGGTTGCACCCCTTTCCAGCTTGTTTATGGTTAAGAATCCATTATGCATACTGAGATGGAACTTTCTTCTCTAAGGCTGATGCTACAGGTTGAAGAATTAAATTCTTCCAATATCTCTCAAAGAATTAATGCACTCTTAGCTTTAGAGGAACACATGACGTTTTCCTTAGATAACAGAAAGAGAAGACAACAAACTGTTAAAAGATATTTCAATAAAAGTGAAAAGGCTATCAAATTTAAGGTTAATGAGAAGGTATTGTTGTGGGATTCATCTCATGCTGATAGCGGAAGGAATTCAAAGTTCCAAAATTTATGGCAGGGTCCTTTTAAGATCACTTTTTTCCTGGGCGCAAATTTCTATATCCTAAAGGACTTGGAAGAGCAATTGTTTTTCTATAGCACCAACGGTTCTCACTTAAAACACTATGTGGAACCAACTTGAAAGTTTAAATGCTGTATGGAATTTTTTCTGTATTATAGTTTTGTTTTATTTCTTTGATTTTACTTTGTTGTTATTTCTTTCTGTTGTTTATTCCTTTTATTGACTTCTTTTCTTGTCAAAAAAAAATGTTGGATCAGTTTGGCCACAACGACGCTATTCTGAAAGTATTGTTAATAAATAACAATCAGGTTACATAGATGTCATGATGTTTCCCTTTGAAGATATCAATGAAATTGTTATCTGCTTCAACTGATGTTAGATAAGATAGTTGGTTTTTCATCCCTATTTTTTCTTTCCTTTTCTTCCCTCCGCTCCAAGATTCAAAAGAGAACACCATAATTTTTTTCTCTTTGAAGTCAAGAATGCTTTCACTATGATTAATCGGATGATTATGCATATAAGGATAATCCCCCTCATACGTAACACCTTCCATGAGTTATTCCCAAAATCCCAAATCATTTTTTCCCTTAAACCACTCAATTCCCTTGTTGCATAATCATTCTGATGTATATTTCCTTGATCTAATGTTCACCTGGTATGCGAAACCAAACAATATGAGTTCTTAATATGTTGGAAGTAGATTTCCCTATGGAGTCACTAGTTTGTTGACACTTAGAATCGAAACGATGAATACTGCTCGCAAATGATTGCCATGCTCTATTATTTATTTATAATAATAATAATTAACTAGTAGGTGGGACCCCCTTGTAGACTAGTGGCGCTATGATGGAGATGTTGCACTCATATTTTGGTTTGTTGTTATACTGATTCCAACATAGTCTTCTACTATTGATGATTCAAGTCATAGTCTTATTCATCATGACGATATAAGATGGTTGGTTGATTGTGTTATTGCTAGATGGTTTTGATGGTCACTCGCAATTTATGGCAGTACTATGGATGAAAGGATTATTTATGTTATGCATTAAACATTGTTGATTATTTTATACATGATTTCATGTAAAATATGATATGGGATCTTAAACAAAAAGGAAAAAATATGAACAGGCCCTAAGGTTATAGGTGGTGACAAAAGAAGGTGTATAAACCTTGCTGCTACACTTATGCACTTTGATTAAAGGATTTTTGTGAGGCATATATGGTAACGTTATTGCATATGGTTTATATTTAAATGTTTTTGACACGACTTAGGGTGGCGCACTATGCAATGGATATAACGATGGAAATTTGTTGAATTAATGGTTGATGTTATGGTGTATGGGTTGGATTATACATTGAATTGAATAGGGATGGGGAAGGAAGTGACGTGAATTTATTGCAAATTACTCAAACAACCCTTGATCCCATCACCCTAGCTATAGTTGCATTTGTTTTTTTGGCTCTGGTGGTTGTGGAGGCTCCGTGATTTCTGGTTGTGAAAGGAAAATACAGTCCAACGCTTCCCTGAAGCAATTTTTTCCAGGTATGGCTCCTTTATTTTCCATCCATGATGGTCCCTCTATGTTATGAATCGATTTTTTGGCTTAGGATTGCATGAGGTCTGTGTTTTTCTTAAGTTTTGACTGTGTATCAATGTTCTTATGGTTTCTTCTATGAATACTCTGGACTGTTGGTGTTTTAAAGAAAAATAATGGATTTTATTGTTGTGTAAGCCTATGCATTGGTTATTGGTTTAAAATATGTCATCCAACTTGGGGTTTTACTTTGGTTATCTGTGGAAATTATAATAATGGTGTAACAAGCTCTGATTTTTGGTGCGTGGGTTTTACTACTAGTCTTGGTGTTGAATTCTTGTCACTCCTTTTCCTCTCGGTCGTGGTTATGTCTCATTCCTCTCGGTTGCAATGAAGATTGTTAAGATTTTCACTATTTGTGCTTTGTTTTGACCTATCCGAAGCTTTCTTTTGTCATGGCATTGCCTTCACTATCATTGTGTTGTAAGCATTTCATAGTCGGATTTGTATCGCCCAAAACTTTGAATGGAAGCCTGTATATGTGTTGTTTTGGCCACAGTTTGTGCTCTGACATTCTTTCCATAATGTTTCTAAGAGTTTGCTTCTATCGTTATGCATTAGAGGTGGTTGACTGTTATGTTCTAGTAACCCTCACTATCAAGATTTTTAAAGGTTATGTGTCTGTGGTGAATTTGGAAAGGGCACGGGCTCTCTGTTTCTGCAAAAGAATACTCCTTGATTACTTCTCTGTGACAACTTGTTTTTAAAAACAAAAGGGGCACGAGTGATCTGTGTGTTGGAAGACTCTTTCTTGATTAAGCCATCTCTCGTTACCTTTCTCCAATAAATTTTTTAAAAGGGCACGAACTGTCTGTGTCTCAAAGACTTTCTCATTTGGTCAAGCTATTTACTCTTACCTCCATTGTTGTTTTATCCCTAACATGATCTTGGTCTCGTCAAGGATTAAAAGCACCTGTGTATGCTCAATTTTGTTTCTCCTCGGCACGACTTGGTTCTGTTTCTCCTTGGGCACTATTTGGCTCTGTCTTTTGTTGAGCATTTCTTCTAAAGAAATTTTGTACATGAATCTCAGGTTCAAAATTGCATGTTATTGGTTAAATTTTTTCTTTGAATTAAGTCTTACATTGATGAACACCTGTGTGTGATTGAAAGGGGCCCGATTATGAGTTTTAATGAAATAGATTATGTCAAACAGTATTGGAAAATTGACATTTGGTGGTTAATACTAGGCATGTTCTTAGTCCAGTTTAAGAAATAAATATTTGGATGGCTAGAATCACTGTGCATATTCTATTTTGTTTTAAAAAGGAAAATGATGTAGCAGTAGCATTGGAACATTAAAGAATGTGGTTCGAATGGTTATAATGTTATTGTGAAATTGGCAGTGATGTTATTATGGCCATTGTATAGATGCAAGGACTGCTATAATTGAACTATTATGGGCATATGAATTGTCTTTTATTTTTAATTCAACAAGCATTCTATCTGTAATTAAGGGATAGCTAAATGATTTTGGTTTTAAAGTGGATTCTTATTGGATTGTAGGTCTGAATAAAGTTATGGCTGATTGTTTGATTTGATTTATTTTTTATGAACAACATATGTATTATTCCCTCTCATACTATCACTTTTTCTCTCATTATACCCCCCTCATGATCCCAATTTTATTTTTACACGCCTTGTTCTATAAAATAAATTAAAAACTTTGTATGGAAGTGCTAAAAGATATGACACATAAATAGGTGGCAGCTGATATTTTTGGTATTGATTGCATAGTTAGTTATTTAATGAATTGTTGAGAAGTACTCGTGTTTTATTCCCTATCATGCTACCATTTTTTCTCTCATTACAATCCCTCCATATGTCCCATGAAACCTATTTCACCCCCTACTCACTTGGCAATTATTAAATAATTTATTATGGATTGAATTGCATGGGTCTTATGTCAATTTTTGGGCCAAACTTTGTTTCATATAAACAAAATGTCATGTATGGTCAGTTAAGGGCTAGTTACTAATGAATTTCTACATACAAGATGAGTTTCTTCAGCAGAGGCAGTCATGGCAGAAAAAATGGAGGAAGAGGTAACTGGAATAGAGGGCCTAGAAGGCCTAGATTCTCAATTCATTTTGATGTCGACCCCCAGGAGTTGAACCAACTTTTTAAAGTTGGTTTGTTCAATTGGATTGATCAAGGGATAGTTCAACCCCAACTAGAGAGACCTCCCTTCCAGCCTCAAACCATCCCTGGTATTCTTGTGCCTCCTCATGTATCCATGCAAACATAAGTTCCAAAAAATGATGGATGGCAGGAGATTGTCAATCCGACAGTCTCTCACCATCGTGGCTGGACCAACTTGTCATTGCCTCCTCGTCCTCCACCTGTAAATCCTAATTTTCAAATTTCTCCTGTGCACTCACCTGTTTATTCCTCTCATGCTAGAAAATGACTTAAAATCGAGGTCCCCCATGTACAAGACAAAGGTAAAGTTGTTGCTTCCCCGTCATCTCCTTCAAATGACTCATCAAAATCAGTGTCCTCCATTATTCATCTGAAGGACGATTTCTCCCATGTTATTAGTGAGATTAAGAATCAAGGTTAGAATGAAGCTAAGGATAATTCTAGGGAGTCCAAAGGGGACAACAATGATAAAAGAAGGATTGCCTCTCTAAATGGCAAATATTGATTTTAATTAATGTGTTATGATTGAGTTGTTGAAGACAATGGTTTGCATAAAGTTTTGGAAAACAAGCTATTTTTTTGGGATAATGTGGTTATTACATATTTTGGATATGAGTTGAATTATTTTTGATATTCAATATTCAAATTTTGGAAATATTTATGGGAGCTACAAGGAGGCATGTGTTTAAATGATTATCTAATTTTGTTTATTTTTTGTAAGGAATAAAAGAAGGGAGTCACAAGGGGTCCCACCTACTTAGTTATTATTAAATAAAGACCCTTAACTACTATTATTATTATTGGTTCCCCTAAACTAAAATTAGTTAAGTTTAATTAACTTAACTAAATGAAGTAGTTGAACTACTTAAACTCATTTGGAATGCATACAAGCCAAATGAGAAGGAAAAAAAAGGGGAGAATAGAAGGAGAAAACAATACTAAGGTTTTCTCTTTTGTTTTCATGAGATAGTTCAGTTTTCATTCATTCTTGATTTCGTTAAAGGCCTAATTCTCTTTTTGACAGCAGGGTCCTATTGTAGACAACAAGGTTCAAAGTTGAACCATATCATTCAAATGCTTGTTTTAGAGGTGTTTATCTATCTTCGATAGTCTGTGTATACTTGTTTGTTTATGGATTGAGTTTCATAGCTAATAAAGGATATTGTGCAGAGTCAAATTGGCAGCAGTCTGTGGCAAGTTGATCCATATTTTAAAGTTTATTTTTTACTTCTTGTCAGAGTCCTTTTGTATGGTTTTCATCGGGGATATCTAAATTAGACTTTGGTCCATGCCCTCACAGGGATTTTGTAAAGAGAAAATAATTTTATTTATTGGAATGAAATAAAGTGATTGCTATTCTTTCACATTTGTGTGTATCTGTGACTTGGTTACTTTTTCTTTTGATCTCCACATTTACTTTCTGTAATCTGTATATTTTCAGAAAATTATATAAAAATTTCACATTTTTCAACAATCTTTTCATTTAAAAAATCAGCCTAAGCCCTTGTAATTAATACTTGTGGATTGGGAAATCTTTTTTTGAGGCTATAAAACATAGGGTGATATTCCCAGCTATCTTGTCCTAGCCAGGCAGGATTCGAAAATGCTTGAGCAAGATAAATCATATCTTTTCCTCAACAAGTAGTAGCACACTTTAGAACATATATATTAAACTCCCATGTTATAGATTATGTTCCCTCATCACCAGTGAAGATGCTTCTAAATCAACAATTGAGAGATGGAAAATGGGCTAACTGGTTGGAAAAAATTCAAGAATATGATATGGAGATTAAACCTTTAAAGGAAATCAAGAGACAAGTTTAATGCAAGCTCATCGTGAATGGGGACTCGGTCGATGGGATGATTTCAATATCATTCGGAGAAACATTAGTTGATTCAAAATGGTACGAAGATATTATATTCTACTTAAGGTCCAGGCAATTTCCTGTCACAATGAATCCCAATGAGTGAAGGACACTGAAGATGAAGGTGAACCAATACATGTTGATTGCTGACATACTGTTCATAATTTTTTTTGATGGTATACTGCTGAGATGCGTCAATGAAAATCAAGCCCAAGAACTGATCAAATAATTCCATGAGGGAATATTTGGTGGATACTTTGCACCTACTGCAACATCCCACAAAATAATCAGA
This sequence comes from Picea engelmannii, assembly GCA_009831015.1. NCBI lineage: Eukaryota > Viridiplantae > Streptophyta > Pinopsida > Pinales > Pinaceae > Picea > Picea engelmannii. Next base: position 44,535 of record ML826922.1, read on the forward strand.
TCAAGATTTTACTGACCATCAATCTTCGGAGATTCGTATTCCATGATTAAGAAATGTTTGTCATGCCAACAGTTTTATGAAAAATGAAGAAATATGTGATTCCTTTGTAGTTGATTGTGGTAGAACAACCATTTTCCCAATGGGGACTTGATGTTGTTGGGTCGATTAATCCAAAATATAGCAAGGGGCATGTGTACATTCTAGAAACTACTGATTATTTCATGAATAGGCCGGAAGAAGTGACGCTAAAGAAGGATGGTGATGAAGAACTAATTAAATTCCTCAAAGACAACATTTTTTCGAGATCTGGTGTCCCTTATAAATTTATCACAGATAATGGTTCGATCTTCATCGAGTCAAAGTTCACGAAGTTTTGTAGACAATATGGAATCATCATGGGTCAATCATTGAATTATTACCCACAAGGAAATGGCCTTGTTGAATCCACAAAAAAAACACTTGTGCAGATACTGAAGAAAACTATTGATAGCAACCAGAGGAATTCACATATGAAGCTGACATAAGAATTATGGGAAATAAGAACAACCCCGAAGGATAGCATAAGGATTTCTCCATATCTATTGGTTTATGGTAAAGAGGAAAAAGTTCCAATTAGCCTTGAGCTCAATGCATTGATATTTGTGGTTAATGTGGAGGATACAAAAGACAGTTCACTCATCCAAAAGAGAATCAATCAGTTGTTGAAGTTGGAAGAGGAATGGAGAAAATCCATGAATCAAACTTCTCAAAGGAAACAAAGCGTCAAGAGATATTTTTATCAAAGCACAACTATGAAGAACTTCTAGAAGGGAGAGTTGGTGCTACTTTGGAACAAGGCCAAGGAGAATTTGTCCATGCATACAAAATTCAAATAACTTTGGATCGTATTATATGTCGTCAAGAAGATATTGGGATTTAACTCCTATATGCTCCAAGACATGAAAGTAAAAAGGTTAATGATGCCTGTTAATGGGAAACATTTGAAAGGTTTCTTCTCCTAATACTTTTTCATTCTCATTGTACATAATTTTTTTGTTTTGTTTCAGTTTGTATATTGTTACTCTAACTCCATAGACCGATGGGAAGAAGCACCTGGTCACGAGAGATTCTAGATTCTTGACAACCCATAGGGGGTTTTGCATCCCACAGTTGGATCCCATTGTTGACATCGATTCCCGCTTTAGAAATTTCCCTCCCCTTTTATATTTTCCCAAATTCTTTTTTCCCTTTCTTTTCCCTCTTCTATACTTACCCATTTTTTTCCTTTTTTCTTTTTTTCCCTTTCTAGTTCTATACTTAGTCATTTTTGTAGAACAACGAGTTCTCAAGTTGGTGGACTTGAATATCCTCATATCCATCCATACCCTCACATCACGATTTTGACCGACCACCGCGCTATTCTATACTTAGTTGATTTTACGATCGTGGGTTCCCCAATTGGCGGGATCGAACTCTCATACCCCATGTTCTGTGATATACAATTTTCATCCAAAAGTTTCACGATCTACATTTTGACCCCCGGACTCCCCAAACTTCCAAGTCTCATTCCTCCTACGATGAGTTCGACTAACCGTCATGTTATTCTATACTTAGCCGATTTTGAACCTTCTGCAGTCACAGGTTCGTGGGTTCATAAGTTCCCAAAAGTCTCAAAGCCTATTTCTCTCCCATCCTTCCCCGCCACCCTCACATTCTTCCCAATGCACATTTAGTATTATTTGAATGCTAAAAACTCATCATGCAGTTTCATAAATATTATCATTAATCAACAAAGGGATGGAGGAGATATCCTATTAAAACACATTAAACTAAGATTTACAGAGGATTATATTGTCCCTCTCAAGCGTTCATTTTAAACATTATCTAGAGAAAAGGAACGTTTTTGTCAACTTATGGAAGAAACTTGACAACAATTCCGTGGAGATACATTGAACTTTTTTGGGTGTGAGGACCAGAGCTTTGAGTGGTCCAAATCATATTCTTACTACTCATCCCCTTCTGCCCAGAAGGAATTAATATAGACATATGGAATTGCGCGAGCAGGTTGTGTCCTGAAAGTCTTTGACTGTAAGGAGTTGGTTGTCTGGTGCATAGAGAGATATAGTTCAAGCCAACGGATCATTCAATTATGGGATCATCCTCCTATCTCTCTGTCGCCTCAGGTATTTCGTAAGATGTTGATACTTCCTGAGCCAACGCTTAGCTTCAAGGGTGAAGATTGCAGAGAATTATTAAAGAAGCATGAAAATGGATTAGACCTATTACCTAAGTTCCTGGAGAACCCAATGGTCGTCCCCGAGTACATCACGATATTGCAATTTAGTTCATTCAAAAATCCTTTCCAGGAAATTCTTGGATTTTCATGAGGATAACATGACAAGAAACTACAACCAACATTTCTCGCATGATTCTTTACATTTTATATTTTACGGTCAAGGAACAGGCCATCTTCGACGGGGGAAATTTTATTTCCATTGAAATCTCTTCCCAATTGTCACAATATAAGAAGGAGAATAAATTATTCATGTCATCTTATTTGGTTTTAGCGATAGCACATTGCTGTCAGTTTCCGAGATTATCCGTTTGTAATAAGGTAAACTATGAATTCGACCTGGTAACCTTTTGTATCAAACATTATGGAGGCACAAATCCTCCCAACATTTTTATGAAGTTTTTAATGATTTTATCTCAGTTTTTAAAGGCTTTTTGTTTGGAAAGGACACTCCTCGGATGTCTGACCAGGTGAGTAATTTCCTAGACAGGAAAGGGGACACTAGAACAAATGGAGAATTACAATGTCATAAGGATTTTTGGTACCAAGAAAAATCCTTCCTTCCTTACATGCCACATATCTGACAAAATGTTTGTTACTGAAATAGAAAGGAAGTACAACTACTGGTTGCATTTTTTCCACAAAAATAGAAAAAATAAATTCAGACCTCTACTTTGGAAAGTTGGGGACTTCATATTCAGAAATATGAACAAGATTGATGAATTTGTAGGCCATTTCCACGTCATGAATATAAGATATGCTAAAAAGGTAAAAGGGTTCGACCCTAGCGGAATTTTTGTAGAACATCTACTGAAAATTGGCTTCAACAATGCTTTTATTAATGCTATTCTGAATGAATACATAGACAATGAATCATGCACTAGTACTCGTGACACTGGCGACCTGGAAACAATAATCAACACCAATGAGTCATACAAGTAGAAAGGAAAAGGTCCTAGCGAGAAGAGTGCCTTGTCCCCAACTATCACTCCAAAGAGTACAATATCTTAGAGAATTTCTCCAACGACCCACCAAATTAAGAAAGTAACCCGTAATTCTTCAGGCGAAGGAGGAGATAAAAACCCTCCTTCGGGAAAAATTGAAAGCTCCCATAAGCTTCCCTTGAGGAAGAAAACAAAAAATATTGTGCAAAAAGAGGAGGGATATCGAGGTGAAAGTGACATCCATGACCTCTCCCTCAAGGATATCGAACTCGATATTGACATCAAAAAGATGTTCCCCAATGTCGATCAACCAAAGAACACATCTCGCCAGAATCCTCTGATGGAAATAATTGAGATCGAGACTTTCGATGAAGAAGAGTCTTTTGTATTTCAGTGCATTGCTTTTGACAATGAGTCCAAAAATTTAATTATTGAGAAAAGAGATGTAAATAATAAAAAGGGGAAATCTTGTTTAGAGGTTAAACTACTAAACATGCGACCTTCACAAATTTCCCAAATTCACCGAGCAACTGGAGATGCTCTAGATGATTTTATTGGAGGAATTGAAGCATAGAATTCCAAGTTAAAGGAAATAATCAAAGAATTGGAGGAATATTTAATGCCTCTTCTATTACTTGCTAGTCCTTTTGCAATGATCGGGCCTACTACACCTACAACAAAATTGAAAGGATATGCAAGCTTTCTCACATCATCCAGGGGTTATGTGGAGAAGAACATTAAGAAAAGAATGGAATTAATTATATAGGTTTGGGAGATGTCAAAGAGCATGGTCTCTTTTGGAACGAGGGCACCTACCTTCCATGAATATTTACAGGTAGAATTGAAAAATGAATAAGGTTTTTACCTTGATACGGTCGAACCCTTCGGTTTTAAAGTTACCAATATGAAAAATTTGAGAAGAAGAGAGGAGGATATCCCTTCTCTGAACCGAATAAAACAACTAAACACATGCTAGAAGGAAAAGGTTAAGAACTTGAATATTATTGTCCAAGCATCCAGCAAAGACATAACTAGGAGAGAATAATTATTTAAAAGGATGACTGAGATAGACCTAGATGGGAGCACCAATGAGATCCAAGACCCCAAATTGATTCTCAACTCGTTGTTCCTAACCAAGCAAGCCTTTGATGAACAAGTTGATATCTTTAAAGGGTTGTCATTTGAAAATTTCTATGGCATTCTTGAGTATAGTGAAGATGACGAGGAGAACTAGCTAGTGGGCTATTCAATGAAAAATCAAGATATTGAAGAAGCTTTGCGGAATATTTCCATTGATCTAAGGGACTTGGAGGGAAATATTTTCAATATAAAAATTTGGCATGAAATCAATGTGGCACCAATGAGAAGCTACATCGAGGAGTGTTTTAAAAAGGTTGTCGACAAACTTACTGATGAAGGGAAAAAGGCAGTTGAGAAGGTTCCTGTAACCGTCGATGAAAGCCATAAAACGACATCAGTGAGCAAGTGACAAGAAAAGAGATACCATCGTATTAAGTTCATACTCATAAAATCCATTTACATTTATCGATTTCTTCATCTAGTTACTCCACCTCTTTAAATAGAAAGGTTTAACCGAAGAATGATATTTTCCTTTTTCTTCTTACTAGGTCTTGCTGTCTTCCGCCGTCCACATTCTTCCTTCTACAAAATTCATTCTTATATATATTTTCTTTATGTTCCGCGTGATCCCCAATCCCATGTATCACTCTGTCAAAGTTCTCTTATGCATGAAAATCATTTTCTTTTATTTTTTTTATGTCATCATAAATATTTAACCCCACTATGATGGATGTGAGGAAAGTTTTTTTATTTGCTTTAAATGTGTGAATGTGTGTGGTTCCTTGTCCACTCTTAGGAACTTTCTTTAAAAGAAAATAGAATATTTTTTCATTTTTTTAATTTTTACTTTCTTTTGATTACCATGACAGACTTCTATAAAAGTCCCACATTCTGAATATCTCGAGTCCCACAAGAATCATAACAGAGGAGAGCCACCACTATAAAAACACAGGGGAATTTTTATCCTCGTGAAGTTTTCATTTCGGTCCTAATGGATTCAAGCATCAACATTTTTGGCAACCATACTAGGGACATGAACTGAAAATTCGGAACCTGACCCAATTTTTTTGAAAGAATATATGACTTTAACCCAGGGTGATCAACCCCATTTAGAAATTGGATTGAATAATCAACAAAGCATTTTAAACCAGTTGTATAATATGGTAATAAAGACAACCCATAATTGAGAAGAGTTAGAAAGGTCCTGGAAGATCTTAGTCCAAGAAGAAGAAAGAGAAATTCTCTGAAGACAGAGGAGAGAAGAACGACAAGATCGAATAAATCAAAGGCTATCTAGAGAAACACAAGAACAAGGTCAAGATTAAAGATGGACGAATACAAAGGACCCATTACCAGAAGTAAAAGTAAGCAAATATTTGTATTTAGAAGTGAAAAGTATAGCAATGAAGTCTCCTAAGACATGGTAGCGAGAGACAAACAACCCCGAGACGAGCATCATGAGGAGAGACAAGGAGGTAGAAGAGATGCTAGAAGAAATCAAGGAATCCTAGGGTTTGGACATAGAAGGAGAGTAAGATATGCTATCAGAACATCCCAAATGGATACTTTGGAGGAGGTAATGACTAAGGCCACTGAGATGGAATAAATTATGATTGAGATGGGTGTCAACCATGACATTATATTGGGAAGAGTACAAATGTATATGGGGGATTTCAATATTGATAATCAAGGAGATTCAAGATCAACAAATAACGAAGAATTCAAACCTCGAGCGGCTCAAAATCAAATGGAGGGAGGAGGATTCTTTAAAGGAACCATACCTGACATAAAGATTTATCCCATGGTGGCACAGGAAACAAAGAAAAGAATTAAAATTTCACAGATGAATAGAACCATCAAACAAATGAAGAACGAGATAACCAGACTGAGAAGCGGAGATAATTAGTTGCCAGCGTACGGAGAAATCAAGGATTTTTATGCTTGGGGAGAAATCAAGGATTTTTATGCTTGGATTACAACATCCCCCCATATCATTATAGTTTTCAATATTATTGTGGTATACCTTCCTCTAGCATATGGGGTTGTGATGGGAAGAAACTGGACATCCATGATCGAGGGATATATAATGAACGACGAAAGTTGTATGATGCTACCAGGAAAGGAGGCAATGATGATTAAGGTACCCCGTGAACCCAAAAAACCCTCTCCTTCAATAAGAAGGACAATGAATTAATGGAAGATTATATAGATGTCGGGATTGGAAATTATGCTATCCTAGACATGGAGCAAAAAAAAATCATAGAGCGATTTTAAGGCTTTGGGGGACAAGAATGTTTGTTTGAAGGCCACTAGAGGATGTCATTCGATGGAGCCTGTTCTAAATCTGGGAATGGAGTTGGAATTGTTCTTTTGAGTCCAAATAAGACTGTGCATCCCCATATTGTGAGGATGGAGTTTTCTTGCACAAATAATGAGGAAGAATATGAAGCTTTGATCTAGGGGATTATCCTTGCACAAGAAATGAAAATAGAACACCTTGTTGTGACTGGAGACTCATAATTGGCCATTAACCAGATTACCCAAAGGTACAAAATCAAAAAAGAAAGACTCAAGTTGTATTTCAAAAGAGTTAAAAAACTGATGGAATCTTTCAGCTCCTTCAATATTGCCTTCATTCCAAGGGACAAGAATCACAAGGCTGATTCACTAGCCTTGGCGACCTAATTATCAAACCTAGACGATGTCCAAAGAAAAACGTCTTTCCAGGTAGAAAGAGATTTTTGACCATCCAGGCCCGATAATGTTGAGTACTTACAAGTGTTTGAGAACGATGGACAGTTGGAAAAGTTTTTGTTAAACAATGATGACGAAGAAGATGATAGCTCGTATGCCGTCCAAAAAACTGTATACAAGATGAATCTTTGTTTACAAAAGACGATCATGCCAAGAATCTCCTTGAAGAAGTTTCAGTTCGAAAGGTGAAAGAAACAAGAAAAGTCAATATTGGAACGGAAAAATCCCCAAAATATGTCAACTTGGGAGTTGATTTCACCACTGAAGAGGTTGATCAATATGTTTCCTTATTCAAAGAATATATTGATGTATTCGCTTGGAACTATGATTATTTGAAATCCTATGATAAAAGGATATTCCAACATATCATTCCTTTGAGGGAAGAAGCGAAATCAGTGAAACAAAAAATAAGGATGATGAATCCCAAGATGAAACCTCTGGTAAAAATCGAATTGGAGAATTTGAAGAAGGAAGGGATAATTTATCCCATTAGACATTTAGACTAGCTTTCGAATCCAGTGATTGTAAGGAAAAATACCGGGGAAATCCAGATGTGTGTTGACTTCAGAGATCTTAAAAAAACAAGCATAAAAGATAATTTTCCTTTGCCTAACATGGAGTTTCTTCTACAATAAGTTACTAGATCGGCCTGCAGGTCCATGTTGGTTGGTTTCTCTGGATATAATCAAGATTTGGTGGCTGAGTAAGATAGAGAAAAAACATATTTTTTCACACCATGGGAGACATATGCATATGCTAGAATGCCCTTCAGTTTGAAGAATGTTGGAGCCACATTCCAAAGGGACATGGATCATGCATTCAATGGGTTGATAGGAAAGTTTATGGAATACTATAAATACAAATTGACAATGCATTCAACCAAAAGGGAGGATCATATCCATCATTTAAGAATGGTGTTTGAAAGATGTAGACTATACAATGTTTCTTTGAATCCAAAGAAATGTTTGTTAGTTACGACTCAAGGAAATTTGTTGGGCCATATTGTATGCAAGGAAGGGATTTACATAGATCCGGAAAGAGTTAAATAAATAAATGATCTTAACCCCCGACATCCAGGAAGGGAGTCCAATCATTTTTCAAGAAAATCATTTTTTTGCGAAGATTTGTTCTTGATTACGCAAGCAATTCAAAGCCAATCAATTTGTTACTAAAAAAGGAGTAGAGGTTTGAATGGAAAACAGATACTCAGAAGGCGTTCAACAATATCAAAGGGGAAATCACCACTGCTCCTATCCTCATTAGTCTAGACTTTCAAAGAGATTTCATCATCCATTCATTTCTATAGAGACAGTTGTTGCGTATGTACTCACCTAGAAAAATAACAAAGGAGAATAACTCCCAATACGTTTTATGAGAAAAACCCTACACGACTATGAGTTGAGGTATTCAAAACTCGAGAAGAAAGCCTTGGCTCTTGTAAAATAAGTAACACACTTTTGGACGTATATATTAAATTCCCATGTTATAGCTTATGTTCCTTCATCACTAGTGAAGATGCTTCTAAATCAATAGTTGAGAGAAGGAAAATGGGTTAATTGGTTGGAAAAAATTCAAGAATATGATATCATGATTAAAACTTTAAAGGAAATCAAGGGACAAGGTTTATGCAAGCTCATCGTAAATGGAGACTCGGTCGATGGGATGATTTCAATCACATTCGGAGAACCATTAGCTGATTCAGAATGGTACATAGATATTATATTCTACTTAAGGTCCGGGCAATTTCCCATCACAATGAATCCCAAGGAGCAAAGGACACTGAATATGAAGGCGAACCAATACATGTTGATTACTGACATACTGTTCAGAAGAAATTTTGATGGTATACTACTGAGATGCGTCGATGAAAATAAATCCCAAGAATTGATCAAAGAATTCCATGAGGGAATATGTGGTGGACACTTTGCACCTACTGCAACAACCCACAAAATAATCAGAGTTGTATTTTACTAGCTATCAATCTTCAGAGATTCGTATGCCATGATTAGGAAATGTTTGTCATGCCATCAGTTTTCAGGAAAAATGAAGAAATCTGCGATGCCTTTGTAGCCAATTGTGGTAGAACAACCATTTTCCCAATGGGGATTTGATGTTGCTGGGCCAATTAATCCAAAATATAGCAAGGGGAATGTGTACATTCTAACAACTACCGATAATTTTGAGAAATTGATGGAAGTGGTGGCATTAAAGAAGGTTGATGTTGAAGAACTGATCAAATTCCTCAAAGACAACATTTTGTTGAGATTTGGTGTCCCTAATAAATTTATCACAAACAATGGTTCGATCTTCATTGGGTCAAAGTTTAAGAAGTTTTGCAGACAATATGGAATCATCACAGGTCAATCATCGAATTATTACCCACAAGGAAATGGACTTGTTGAATCCACAAACAAAACACTTGTGCAGAGACTGAAGAAAACCGTTGATAGAAACTAGAGGAATTGACATCTGAAGCTAATGGAAGAATTATGGGAAAGCATAACAAATCCTAAGGATATCACATGGATGTCTCCATATCTATTGGTTTATGGGAAAGAGGAAAAAATTCCAATTAGCCTCGAGCTCAATGCATTGATCTTTGTGGTTAATATCGAGGATACAGAAGACAATTCACCCATCCAGAAGAGAATCAATCATTTGCTAAAGTTGGAAGAGGAATGAAGCAAAGCCTTGAATCAAAATTCTCAGAGGCAGCAAAGCGTCAAGATATATTTTGATCAAAGCACAACTATGAAGAACTTCCAGAAGGGAGAGATGGTGCTACTTTGGAACAAGGCCATATGGATCAGACCATATGGTGTTCATGCATACAAAATTTAAAGCACTCTGGATCAGACCATATGTCATTGAGAAGATATTGGGATTTAACTCCTATATGATCCAAGACATGAAAGGAAAAAGGTCAATGCTGCCTATCGATGGGAAACATTTGAAAGGTTTCTTCTCCTAAGAATTTTTCATTCTCACTATACATAACTTTATTTGTGTTTCAGTTTATATATTCTTACTCTAACTCCATAGCCCAATGGGCGGAAGCACCTGGTCACGAGAGATTCTGGATTCTTGACAACCCATAGGGAGTTATCATCCCATAGTTGGAGTGTAATGTACCTCAAAATCACCATAAATGTTTTTTTTATTTGTACATTTATCCTTGAAAAGTTTCGAGATCTCAAGCAAGTAAACTTTTTGTTAGAAGACTTGAGTCTGAAGGTTTGTTTAGAGTCCTTACTGTCATCGAATGTCCTTACCATTCAACTTAAGTTTTCTAATCGACGATATAATGAGCATTTACTCATCACTTCAATGTTTAATTAAGATCCTGAAATTTATAATTACTCTCTTATCTGCTAGTACCTATAACACTATCACAGTCTTAACAATACAAGCAACTTTGGGGTTTTTATGACCAAAATCCTACATAAAAATATTACCCTATGTCTGCAATACAATCGACTTGTAATACGGCCCGTTACTCCCATTCCTCTATCCGGGATGAAGATTCTCCAACGTTCTTTTACCATTCCATTCATTACATTAATAGAGTTGTTCCCATAACAATAAGTTTCTTCTAAGTTCCTACAACTTTGTGAAGAAATAGAGGTCAATCGGGTTCCGGTGATCACAAGTGCCGAACAAAACAAAGGACCCTGTTGTTTGCTGAAATCTGAAATACGGAACGACTGTGGGCCATCATTTCATGGTTTCAGGATTCGGGGTTTCGCGAGTACAAGAGTCGGACATCAACACACAACATTTCCCGAAATTGCGACAAGATGTCGAGTACTTCGGGGTTTCGGGGTTCGGGTTTTCATGAACAAAAAAGTCAATCATCTACTCACAATAACTCCCAAAAATACGAAAGGTGATTAGTACTTCGGGAATTCGTAGTTCGGGATTTCGGGAGTGCAAGTGCCCAAACAACCACCTATACAAACCTCTGAAATGCGAAAAAAAGGAAGGTGGGTCCCTAACTTCAATATTTTGGGATTCAAAACTTTGCGAGTTCCAGTGTCCAAACCTTGACATACACAAATTTTTGAAATGCGAGAAAGGAAAAGGTGGGACCCACATTTCGGGATTTCGGGGTTCGGGGTTTCACAGTTTTCATAGCCCAACATCCAACATACCACAATTCTCGAATTGCGAAAAAGAAAGGCACTAACATTTTGGGATTTCGGGGTTTCCAATGTCAAACAATAGAACACAACAACTCCCGAAATTGCGAAAAGAAAAGAACGTGGAACTAACATTTTGGGATTTCAGGGTTCAGAATCCCACGAATTCAAAATCCAAAACATCAACCACAAACAATTCCCGAAATTGCGAATAGAAAAGAACGTGGAACTAACATTTCGGGATTTCGGGATTCAGGGTTTCGGGGTTTCAAATGTCAAACCACAACACACAACAATTCTGAAATTCTGAAAGGTGAAAGGGTGTGGAACCAACACTTCAAGATTTCGGGTTTTCGGGGTTTCAAAAGTCAAACCACAACACACAACAATTCCCAAATTCCGAAAGGTGAAAGGGTATGGAACCAACACTTCAGGATTTTGGGTTTTTGGGTTTCAAATGTCAATCCACAACACACAACAATCCCCAAATTCTGAAGGTGAAAGGGTGTGGAACCAACACTTCGGGATTTCGGGTTTCGGGGTTTCAAATGTCAATCCACAACACACACAATCCCCGAATTCCGAAAGCATAAGGACTTAAGAATTTCACACGCACAGAAGGATACAAAAGGATAAAGTTTTTTTGTGAGGGAAAATCTCTAAATTAATCATAGACCTTGACTAAGGAAAGGGTATCCCATTATGACAAGAAACAAGGAAAGCAAAAACCTCCGAAAGGCGTTGATTCTCAAGATTGTTTTAGCATCAGGAAAAAAAACAAAAAGGGGTTTCCAAAATTCTTTAACTCCCGACTTTTGTCATTCTATACACATCTAACATATTGTTTGCATATTGTTAGAGCATATTTTTATATACATAGCATCAGATAAAAACATTCGAACAGAAAGTGGGAAGAAATCGTTACAGATCCGATTTAATCCGATACAATACACCAGATGCAAAAAAGATTATACAGACAGAGAATGTAACTTATTCCAGTTCAAATTCAATAGATACATAACATCAAAAGACCTAGCCATTCATAATAGAGAGGGCAAAATTAACATATCTAAATCCTATCCGCGGGAAGACAAAGGGAACAACCACGTTCCTCCCAACCATAGAACAGGGCAACCAAATCTACTTGCTCGATTCACCCCTAGACTGACCATGAATCCATGAGGGCGAACTTGGAAAAACTCATCCTCAACAATGTCCTTCAATTCCAACAGTTATCCTCTTGCCTCACACTTACTCAACATTGCTCATAACAACAAGAGGGCTCAAAAATCCTTTCCCAACATACTTCGTAGCGTCCTGCCTCCTCACATATGCTATTTATCAAAAACAATTTCCCAGGTCTTTTTCCCTCCTTCGGGGATTTTCGCAACTTCTTAATCCTTGATTTTTAGGGGCTACCAGTAGCCAAATCTCTGATTTTCCACTTCTCATAATCAGCCTAGAGGCAGTTCCAACATGTTCCCCACTCACAGAGTCATGGTCAGCTGATTTTAACATGGTTGTTCCATTTGTCCTCCTGCAATTAATATAAATGTTCTGTTGTGATACAAGTGTCATAGTCAAATAGTTAGTTGAGTCCAAACAGATCTCTGCCCAACAGTCACAATAATTAAATACAATTATTAAATTCGAAATTCGAAATTGCCATAAATGGCAAAAATTTTCCAGATTCAAATTTGCCAAAAACAGAAATAAATTTCCAACCTATTTCAAAAATAAAAATATTTTATTTTTGGGGATGTCACATCCTTTCCCCCTTCAGTAAAACACTGTCCTCAGTGTTCGTTCCTTTCCTAGAACAGGATTGGATGTGATTTCCGCAAATCTCCCTCCAATTCCCAAGTGGCCTCCTCAGGACTAAAGTGCTTCCATTGCACTTTTACCCGAGCGATAGATCTGTTCCGAAGTGCTATTTCTCTTTGGTCCAGAATGCGCAGGGGTTCCACCTGGAACTCGCCTTCGAGTTCCACCTGCACCAATTTCCAATCAATCATATGAGTAGGATCATGAATATACTTTTTCAACAAAGAAACATGAAATACATTATGAATTCTTAGATTAGCTGGAAGTGCAAGCTGATATGCTACGGGTCCAATTCGAGCCAGTATATCGAAGGGCCCACAAAACCTAGGTGCCAGCTTGGCACAGTTCCCCAACTTCAGCGAGCTTTTTCGGGCTTTGACCTTCAAATAAACATGGTCTCCTACTTGAAATTCCAAGTGTCTTCTTTTCTGATCCACATAACTCTTCTGTCTGTCCTGTGCTTCTTTCAAGTTTTGTTGTACTTCCTTTACCATGTTCTCCATTTCTTGGAGCATCTCTGGTCCAACCATGAGTCTGTCAACTGAGTTATCCCAGCTAATTGGAGTTGTACACTTTTTTTCGTACAATATTTCGAAGGGGCTCAACTTAGCCGAAGTTTGGTACCCATTGTTATATGCAAATTCTACCAAGTGTAGGTAGTCTTCCCACTTGTTCGGCTTTGTTCTTACATACGTGCAGAGCATATTCTCTATGATTTGATTTGTCCTTTCGGTCTGTCCATCCATTTGTGGATGATAACTCGTACTGAAATTCAAATTAGTAATTAGCCCTGCAAACAATTCCTTCCAAAAAGCGGATGTGAATTTTACATCTCTATCCGAAACCACCATTTTAAGAATACCATGTAGTCTAAAAATTTCTTCCATGAATATTTCAACAATATTAATAGATTTAAAAGTAGACTTTATAGGAATAAAGTGTGCAGACTTACTGAGTTTATTGATTACAACCATGATTGAATCATTCTGTTTTTGAGTTTTAGGCAAACCTGTTATAAAGTCCAGCGATATGGTCTCCCATTTCCATTCTGGTACTGGTAATGGTTGTAATAGGCCGGTTGGATGCTGGTGTTCGGCCTTAACCTGCTGACAATCTTGGCACCTAGCCAAATACTCTGTTGTTTTTCCCTTCATATTAGGCCAGTAATATAGTCTTTTGAGTGTTGTTATTGTTTTCTGGTAACCTGGATGGCCAGAATATGGTTTCTTATGCACATTGTCTAAAATAGTTAATTTTAGCTCTACTGAATCTGGTATGTAAAGTCTATTTTTAAATCTTAATAGTCCCTATTTGTCGATACTTATATCTGGTTTATCTGAGTTTGTGATACTATTTTGAAATTCTGCCATTATCTTAGTGTAATTTCCATCGTTGATACCTGTCGTCCTTATTCTTTGATCCAGATCACTTTCTGACCTGCTGATGTTTATCTCAAATAACCCATGGATTTTGCGACTTAAATCATCTGCTACTTTATTTTCCTTACCCTTGATATGTCTGACCTCGAAGTCGAATTCTCTCAAGAAGGCTAGCCACCTTGCTTGTCTTGCATTAAGGTCTGGTTGGTTAAACACATATTTCACTCTGCTATTATCCATCAATAGTAATAATTTTCTGCCCATTATATAGTGTCGCCACATTTTTAAGGCATGTATTACTGCTGCCAATTCTAAGTCACGAGTGACATAATTTTTCTCGTGTTCCTTTAATTTTCGAGACTCATAACAAATCACGTGCCCTTCCTGAGTTAGAACACCACCTAGTCCCTCTTTAATTGCATCAACGCATACTGTGAAGTCTTCATCTGGGTCTGCTACCTTTAAAATGGGCACTGATGTCAATAATTCTTTTAGCTTGTTAAAACTGTCTTGACACATTTGCGACCAGTTAAACTTGGTCCCTTTCTTTTGTAATGACGTGATAGGGTAGGCTATCTTGGAGAACCCTTCTATAAATCTGCGATAATATCTAGTGATTCCCATGAATGACTGGATATCTGCCACATCCTTAGGCACTGGCCATTCCATAATGACTTTTATCTTTTCCGGGTCTACGACAATACCTTCCGAGGAAATGACATGTCCTAAATATTGTATTTCTTTTTGATAAAAATCACATTTGTTGAATTTTGCGTATAGTTTGTGTTTCCTTAGTGTTTGCAGAACTATTTGTAAGTGTTCATCATGTTCCTCCTCCGTTTTAGAATAGACTAGAATATCGTCAATAAATACTACTACAAACTTGTCTAAGTACTGGCTGAAAATCTTGTTCATCAAGCACATAAACGTGGTTGGTGCATTAGTGAGCCCGAAAGGTATGACTACAAACTCGTAGTGTACGTATCTTGTTCGAAAAGCTGTTTTGTTTATGTCCTGGTCCTTTATCCTAACTTGATGATACCCGGATCGTAAATCCAATTTTGAGAAGATCTTGGCCCCACCAACTTGATCGAACAGATCATTTATCCTGGGTAAGGGGTATTTGTTCTTAATGGTCACTTTGTTCAGTTGTCTATAATCGATACATAGTCTTAGAGTACCATCTTTCTTTTTCACAAAGAGGACTGGTGCTCCCCATGGCAAGACACTTGGTCTGATATACTCTTTGTCCAACAATTCCTGTAATTGTATTTTTAATTCTGTCAGTTCTGGTAGACTCATTCGGTAGGGTTCTTTTGAGATGGGGGTTGATCCGGGTAGTAAGTCTATGGAGAAATCTATTTCTCTCCTAGGAGGTAATTCTAGTATCTCATCAACAAACATGTCTCTGAATTCACGTAGGACAACAAAGTCTTCTAACTTGGGCTTATCTCCTTTTACTAATAGATTCATCACTTGGATGGCATAGACTTGACATCCCTTTCTAATACATTTATTGAATTGCATCGCTAAAACTTGTCTAACTGACACAGGTTTTGGTATTCCTTGGGTTGTTCTAGCAGTGCCAAAATTATCTTTGTAGCTAAGTATCTTTGTATAACAATCTAGTACTGCTTTGTGTTGTTCCAACCAATCCATCCCAATAATCATATCATAAGACCCTAGTGGTAGGATGTTTAGATTGGTCTTTATCTTTTGAACATCTAAGCTGAACTCAAGATAAAAAATAAAGTTAACTACTTTTCTTTTAGTCCCTGTTGCTAGTTGTACAAGCCAAGATTTTGCATGCTTTTGTTTCTTAAGTTTATTCGACTCTACTACATCGGGAGTTGTAGTGACCGTCATTTTATTTAAACTACCATTGAATTAAAACGGAACAGTAAATTTGAAATTTATTCAAAATTCACTTAATCTAGCATATTCACTCCCATATTTCAATAAATAAAATAACAATTTGCATAATTTACATAACAATTTAAATACCTCGCTCTAATGCTGTCGCTCCCTTCGCTTGAACCTATCCGCAACAGCTTGCTCCTTAAGACACCCCAAAACCAGCCACCCTACCGACTAGTACGCCTAGCCCTAGGACATCAATGGATGTCCTAGCCCTCCGAGCCCAAAACCCCTCAGCC